>CAIGRB010123832.1:0-15981 GCA_903798255.1 Fraxinus quadrangulata | reverse complement strand
ATATATATATATATATATATAAAACATGAATAATAAAAAAAATACACAATTACATTGATTTTGCCCTAGACATTCGGTTGATAGAACTATACATTTGATGAGAGACAAGTGACCTTGTTTAGTCTTAAAGGTTGCAGCAATAAAAAATATAGGAGAATCTCGAGTTGTTAAAGTGTGAACATGTAATAGCAAGATCTATCCAAGCTAAAAGAGGGTAAGAAATAGAATTGAATACGTTCAACTTAGGATACACCCCAGGAAAATTGAGTGAAAAGAATAAGGGTGGAGATTGATTTAATTTTTGCACTGTTGTAATTGTTCATTTGTTTGATTACTAAATTCCAATCGTGAGGCACCACAGGTTGTTAAACCATGTTTTATGTAAAGTTAAGTTATAATTTTATTTGAGGACAAACAACAGTTCAAGTTTGGGGAAGTTTGATAAGTACATTTTTACACACTTATTTTACTATCAAAACATGGACAATTGTTGATTAATATGTTGAAATATAACTTAATTCTAAGTAATTTATATTTTGCAGGACAATGTGATGAACGTAGCAGAAATTGGAGAAATAAGTGGGAAAAAGGACCAAAATGAAGAAAGGCAAAGTTAATGACCAAGATGCAAATAACCAAACGATGTTTGGAAGAGGAAATGAAGATGCGAAGATTTTGAGGTCAAATTGAGCTAAGAAATTAAGCATTGGAAGAAAAAGAAGTGGGAAAAGCGGTCACAAAACGAGAAACGGAGTTCAAGGACCAAAACGCAACAAATGAGAAATGCACTAAGCTTTGCGGTCGCATATCATTATTCCTATATAGTCGCATAGGCTCTTTCAGAGAAATCCAGTGCCCAATTCAAGTCTTCTGTGCGATTGCTTGTCTCTGAACATGCGGTCGCATGATTGGTTTTTTTACGCAATTTTCTGATTTCTTGTATGATCGAAACACTTAAGGAAACAACATCTTGGACGCATATTAAAACCATAATATATCCCAAAACAAAAAGAACGCGGATACACATCTTTCATCCCTAGGAGCTCAAGAATTTCTTATGAGGAACTAAAGATTTTGGTGAAGTTACGAAGGAACTCGGTTGGATTTGGTGATTTTACATTAGTTATTCATATAATCTGATTTTTCTTTCCTAAACAATCATAGGTCTAGACATTCTTTTCATAAGTTTATTTTGACATTGACTTTATTTTTATTTAACTTTTCATAGATTCGGTCATGCTTTGTCTATCAAAGAATTGAACTATTTGTTGAGTTTTAATTTCATTTATTTTATTGGTGGATTGATTACTGCTTTATGCTAAGTGTATATGGTTGTTTTTCTAATCTTATTATATTAAAAAGAGTGTGATTGTGTTATAGGAAATCTAGATTCTAGGATTACAATTGAATTAAATTGATAACGTTATATCTTCCGGTTTGAGAGTTAGGAGGTAAAACATATCTAATTGAGTAAAAAGAATGAATTATTGATCTGATTGATCCAATCCAATTGAGAGAATTCCGACATTTCACTATCTCAAACATTGATTTTAATTCCACTCAAGCAATAAATTTTACTACACATTCAATAGAACAATCATCCTTCAAATTCCTTAAGCATTTCAACTATCTCCGTGTAGAATTGACATCCCAAAGTTGTGCTACAACTATCGCATTATTTTTTGGGCATAATCACAACACCACACAAGAACGTGAGAACACGTGAACAATTAAAATCAGATAAATTTTGACACTAAAATCATATTTTTCCAACTTAAATACAATTTTCAAGAAATTGTAAACAAACAGATTGATCTAAAATACTATCAAAGTATTTTTTTTAAATTAAAAAAAAATCGAGAGCACTTTAAAAATTTACCTCCCACATAATAGAATCTCTAAATAAATATTCTGAATTTAATATAAAATTTTTAGGCTTTAATTAAGCTAAAAAATAATTTATTTCGTATTTAAAAAAAGGTATTTTAAACTTTAAATACATAAGAAATATTTTAATCATTTGAAAATATAATATTTACTTATTGAAAAATCCAGAATAATTCAGGAATCAAAACACAATTTCCAAAATTATGAAATACCTGCCCCCTCCTTGCCCTCACGCACTGGGAGATATTCATATATTTTTTTAAATATCACTCGTACTCGATGACATGCGTCGTCTTCCCAATATGTTTCCGTTACTTTCTTTTCTCTATAACTTTAATTATGAAGTTTCGAGTTCTTTGTGTAGTTAGAATTCAAGTATTTCATACTCAATATCTTGTTTGGGATATCAACACATTAAATAGAAAGTAACGAGTGAAAATTATGTTCTTCATCTTCTTCATTTTTTCCTAAATTTTTAGATTTTGATCCAAATTTCAAAATCTCATAACTTTTTCGTTTTAGGTCCAAATTTAGAGTTCATTGAAATACTTTCTAAACTATATTAATATTGCTAGACGATAATCAACAAATAAAATGCAGTGAATTTTTAAATTTTGTACAAAATTAACTAGTGTTTCATTTTCTCCAAAATGCAACAACGAGAACTGAAGAAAATAAAAGTGTCATCTATATCATGAAAAGGACATGCTTTATAAATTCGTTGAATTAATGTTGTATATTTCATGACATGCCATCAATGCTTCAAGATTTAACAAAAATTGCATAGATGCATTTTTCATCATAATAATCATTTTTCAGCAAGATAATATACAAATAAAAGATTTTTAAGGCTCTAATACCAATGAAAGAAATCGTAGCATTCTTCAATATAGATTTTGGGTTAAGATTCTTATTTAAATAGATGAATTTCAAGATCCTTTTGTAGTTGAATCACTCAATTTTTTTTTTTCATATTTTAGCACTCCAATGGTCCTAATCTCGATCACAATGAAACGAAATTAATAACCACAATCCAAATGCCTAATTTTTTGAATTTTCATGTAGAAAACGTGGTTTAAGGGCCTTTTCAATTTTGATGCATTTTTTACATACAAATTTCACACCATTTTCTTGCTATCTTTTCTATCCCCACATTGCAAGACAAAGTGACGGGAATTATAGGAAGTTACGAAAGTTGCTGAGGGTTAAAAAAGGAGTTAAGGGTTTGAGTTCTATTTAAACCATTCCCTCCAATCCACTTTAATATCTTGCAGGTCAGGTTACCCCACATGAGTAACCCACGGCCAGTATTTTCCAACACTAAATCTCACCACAAGATAGCATATAACTATCCTACAAATTGAGATTAAAATACTAAGGAAAATACTCTATTTATAGGAACCTAAAAGGAGAACATTTTAATTTCTCTTCGATGTGAGATTCATATCATTCCTATTCTATTTAAGTGAGATAAAAAAATTAAATCATATTTTAATTAGGACAATACTAAGATAAAAGTCCTAAGACAGCGAACCCCTTTCTGGATAAATTCTCGTCCCAAAGAATGAAATGAGGAACATCTTTTTTCATGCACTTCAAAGAAGTCTCCATTCTCGAAATATAAATCACACAATAGCCTCGCTGCTGTGGAGTCTGAATTATGGAAAAGAGCCATGCTTGCTTAGCTATGAGGGCTTGATTGAATGACACGAAGTTCTTAAAACTTCGATCATCACCGAAGTTACTACGAGTTGGTCTTTAAAGTTTTTTACTGGCACATTAGTCACCAAAGTTTATAAAGATTTCCCCATTGATAACTCAGATAAATTAACATATAATTTGACGGCGGTGTCCATTAAGTGCCAAACTAAAGTAACACAATACATTATTTTTTCCAATTGGATGACCAATGTTGAAATCTTTAAAATCCTTTAGTGACTAAAAGGTTAGAAGAAAACTTTATAGGACTTGAATTTTATTCAACCTACAATGATGAAATTGATGCAGATTACTTAGAAGAGAAAATTCTAAACCAAATAGAAAAACAAATTCATACGAAAATGTATATAACTTTCAACTCGGTTGTCGAATTCTCATTCGTGAGTACAATTCAGAAGCACTTTTTGATTCTACACTTTTTTTTAGATGAAAATGTTGGCCATCCAATGGTGTCAAACTTTTGGGGGTCCAATTCCATTGTTTAGGGGTCCGTTTTAACATTTTAATTGGGGGTTGTTTTGAATCTAAAAATAGGTGTTAAGGTTGTAAAAATAATACATTCATTTTTTTTATTAATAAGATATAACAGTTTCTCCCATTATTTGGTGGATTCCAAATTGTTATCACATCCATTCGAGTGAAATCCGAACAAACATCCTTCGTCTGTTACGAACAAAACCCTTTTATTATTATTAACGTTTCCATTCTACGTCGATGGTATTAGAGCAATGGCAGGCATTAAGGCTATAGAGACGAGAATTGATACTATTGAGATTAATTTGCAAGAATTAGGCAATCAACTCAAGGACATGTTGGCTGCCTTAAAACTTGGAGTCGATAATCCTAGGAAACAACTACCCATCGATTCTATTTAGGTTATTGCTCCTATCAATCTAGTCCCAATTCCAACTCTAGTTCATTATCATGGTCATCGTGATAACTATAATGGTTATAAAGTCAAGGAAGAGCTTCCTACTTTCAATGGGAGTTTAGATGTGGATGCTTTCTTTGACTGGTTGAATGAGGCGGAAAGGCTTTTCGAAATTTTGGAGGTTAGCAAAGAACATAAGTTGTAATTGTTGAATACAAATATAAAGGTGGAGTAGGAGTAGGAGCTTGGTGGTAGTGTATATGTGATTAACGTTATAGGTTGAGACAATCGCCCATAAGAGACTGGATCATGATGAAAAAATTGTTACAACAGCAATTTCTTCCTAGAGACTATATGCAGCCTTTGTACTGACACTTTTTGGATTGTAGGCAAGGAAGTCATTCAGTTGTTGCCTATATTGAGGAGTTCTTGAAGCTACAATCTTGTTGCGATGTAATGGAGGCTGATGATTATTAGATCACACGGTTTGTAAGGGAATTAAAGTAAGAAATTAAGGACAAGATGGCGACTCAACTCAGTCATTCATTAATAGATACTAGGGAGATGGTACAGTTTGAAGGATACCGAAAAGGTCGCTTTCGTCCAAAACTATGACTAAACCACCTGTGGTCAGCAATGCATAAGAACTAAAATGGGCAGTAACTAGAGACAAGTCGATTGTTCGAGTAACAAACAATCAGTATGCAAAAATGTCTGTTGAAAATGTTACCGTAAAGCTCGAGCATAATCTAACAAAGACTTGTACATATAGTAGAAACAGTTAATAAAGAGGATGATAATCAAGAGTGTGTCAGAGATGAGGAATGGGGAGAGTAAAACGACACCAATGAAGTTTGTGGAGAAAAACAAGAAGATTTTGCGTGTATTGTGCAAAAAATCTTGCGTTCACCTAAGTAGAGTTAATACCCTAAATAGTCACCGAACTTTGTCAAAAGTTCCCAAGAGGTCACCGAATTTTACAACTTCCCTAAATAGTCACTGAACTTTGTAAACGTTCCTAAGGGGTCACTGAACTTTAAATTTTTCCTAAATAGTCATCGAACTTTGTCAAAACTTTTCTAAATAGTCACTCAACTTTGCAAACAATTCCTAGGTGGTCACTAAACAATTGATGTATGTGGTCTCAATTTGTAAAGTTTAGTGACCTCTTGGGAAATTTTGACAAAGTTCGGTGATTATTTAAGGAAGTTTTAAAGTTCAGTGATCCCCTATGAACTTTTTACAAAGTTCAGTGATTATTTAGGGAAGTTTTGAAATTCGGTGACCTCTTGGGAACTTTTGATAAAGTTCGGTGACTATTTAGGGTATTTACTCACCCAAGTAGGAAGAATAGACTCGGTGTAGGAAGATCTTTCGGGCCAAGTGTCAAGTTAATAATGTTGTTTACAGTCTGATCATAGATAGTTGTAGCTGTGAAAATTTGATTTCCAAGAAGCTGCTAGATCATCTTAAGTTGCCAACTGAACCACTTTCTTTTTTAGGGTTTTTTGGGGCTCTTTTAAATTACAAAGATTTCATGCCAAATATTTTTTAAAATGGAAGACATTGATATATACTAAGATGGATGGTGGGTTTGCTGTGGGCAGGTTTTGGGGAGAGATGGGAGATGGGAAGAAGCAGTTGCCAGTGGTATTTATACAGATATGGATGGTGGGTTTAATAATAATGGTGTTCCAAGAAGGATTTTGTGGGGGGTTCTAGAGGGAATGTTTCACGGGACAGGAGTGGTTTCAAGAGGGTTCTACACATCTTGTTTGCTTGTTTTAGTTGCAATAGATTGTCCACTTCTAATTCTAGCTTGGATTATTGAGATAATCGAAAGACATGCTTGTGGTCATGAGTTTTCAGCTCTATGAATGGAGAATGAACTTCTGAAGTTAATGATAATAAAATTTTGAAGTTCAACAACTAGTATAGCAATTAGCTTTGGAGTCTTGAAGAGAATCAATGCTCGTGGAAGATTTTATTATCGTCCATTGGGAATAAATGGATATATAAAAATCAATGACGATTCTTAAGCTGTCTTCTGTTGAAGAATTATTTCTGTAATGATATCTTGTTAGTGAATTACAAAGATTTCATAGGTCACGGATCACATAAAATGTTATATAGGTCATAGATCAAAGTCAATGAATCACAGATCAAAATTAACTGGTCACATATCAGATATCACATGTCTTCGTGCACTAATAACATGTCACATGTCATAGGTAACAGATCAATGTCCAAAGGTTCTATAAGAAAACTAATCAAGGTCATGGATCAATATCACATGTAATAGATCACATGTCACAAGTCATAGGTTCCAATTTACAAGTCACAGGTCTATAGGTTACAGATCAATTCCATAGGTTACTGATCAAATAAAGGTGGTCACATATTATTGATTTAGAACACAAGTCACAGGTCATATTGTATCGGTCACAGATCAATGACAACATGTCACGTATCAAAATTAACTAGTCACAGATTGGATATTACATGTCTTTGTGCACTGATAACATGCCACTATTCAAGTTTACAAGTCACAGTTCATATGTTACAGGTCATAGCTAACAGTTCACAAGTCACATGTCATATTATATAGGTAACATATCAATGTTCACATGTCACAAATTCAAGGGAACTGGTCACAAGCCATTGGATCAATATCACAGGTAACAGTTTAAGGATTATAAGTCACACATCATAGTTCATAGGCCAAGGTTATAAATCCAAGAGAACTAGTCACAAGCCATTGGGTCAATATAATTAGTAACAATTCACAGGTCACTAGTTACATGTAACAACAGTTCACAGGTCACATATCATAGTGCATAGGTCACAGATATTAACAGGTCACATATCACAAAGAACTAGGCACAGACAATTGGATCAATATCATAGTTAACAATGGATCTTTTCAATTTTCGTTACAGCAACTCATAATATACAGACCAATGGATCTTTTCAATGGATATTTTCAATATCACAGTATATAGGCCAATGGAATTTTTCAATTTTCGTCATAGCAACTCACGAATAGAGCTTCAATATCATTTCTTAAATTCAACACAATGTTATTCGCAACAAGATGTGACTTCAAAACCCTTCAAATCTACTTCGAGATGATCACCAATCTCAATTCACTACTCCTATTATAACCTCAGTTTGTGACCAATGCCTACAAAAATTCTAATAAACAGTGCTGACAACTTTTAATTTGTGACCTCAATTGGTCAGTGGATTGAAATTAACAAGATACCGATAGTAGAAATTGAAGTTATTTTTTCGACGAGTACTCTGTAGATTCTCTCTTTGTTCGATCACCATTGTCAAAATGGAGAGTCCTATTTGAAAAGAAAACATGTCTAGCTGAATGCTTGGTTTTATGTATGTATGTATGTATGTATACGTGTTATTTACCACCTGACTTTTAAATGTTTAAACCTTGTTTGTTAAAAATGAAATTGTATATAGTAAATACCTTATATATGTATTGTGCCTATAAAATAATTAGATTTTTAATTATTGGGCAGTGATGCTAGGTCCAGTCTACAATGGGTAATGATGAAAATAGGCTTGGCCCAATTGGATTAATAATTGTTCAATAACTTCATTTGTTGATGCCCCAAAACCAGGACCAATATCAATTAGATTAAATGTATTTGAGATGTGCAACTTTAGTTACCACTTGAATTGTAAAGTTGTTAACTGCTTTGGACCAGTTGATCTCATCCTAGATTGACGGTTAGCTTTCTGAGTATAAATAAATATTTTGACTGAAAAATTAAGTAAATTCTATCTTTTTTGTGTGACCCGTGTTCTGGAGCATTTTGACCCTGTTCATCTTCTTCGTCTTCAACTTCTGGTTGTTGATTTTCTAATTTCTTGTTGAGATAGTGAGTCTAAGAGATTTTTGTTGTAAAGAGGTAGATGGTTGATGTGGTTTGAGTTCTTTTGGTCCACAGAAGTAGCTACAATGCGTTTAAGAGTGAGGGTATGGGTATTTTGGTGCCTTTTTGATGAAACAGACGGGTACAATTGTGTGAACCTTTGATTGTTGAGATCTTGATGCCTTTGGTTTAGGTTTCGATAAATTCCTTGTAATCTTTAGATATTGTTTGATGTACTTGAGATTCTTTGATTAATAGTATCAGAGCTTTCATTGGCTAGTTATACACTTTGAATTGATTATATTCAACACTAAAGAAAAATATACAGCAACCTGGTTTTCTTTCACATATCTCAAAACATGTACTCTGCCTGTAATTAACCTCAAAGCTTGTAGTACTCCACCTGTAATTGTTAACTACAACAACTCTTGGATTATGAAATGGCTCCCTCATCCTTAAGATTCTACAATATGGAAACATAGTCGGCTGTGTCCTCGGATAGCCTGCATCCTCAAACACTTTTAATGTGTACTTTAGTTGGCAGACAACAATGTATTCTTGTAATCATGTGACTTTAAGTTAGAAAGTATTTTAGAATTGTCGAAACCCTCAGTTTAAAATGCCTATCAAGATATTTGTTAAATTGTTTGATATATGTCAAATCATTCCTTGATATCATTGACAAGTACACTGCGAGTTAGAATTCTCCAAATTAAGTTGGTAAGCAGATGAAACTATAACATATAAAAATAGCTAACCTTATACAAATGGTTGTTGGATGGAAATAACAATTTTCAATCTTACATTTCTTATAATCAATCATAAAGAAATGGAAGTAAACAATAAGTGATAACAATCAGAATGTAAGAAGAGGTGAAAATGGATTAAGACTCTAAATCTAGCCACATTCAGGTTTATTGATAAGAATCGGCTTTTATATGTAATTTGAATATAGTAATGGTTGGTAGAAAATAAAGGCTATACTAAACTTAAATTGTAATGTATAATGAATGGTAAATGTAGTAAGGCAAAAAGAATAAGTAAAAAAAGAAAGTTATATAGTTACAGATAAACTTCTTGGTAAACAACATTTTTTGTACACCGGGCATGTACTTGACTGGATAATATTAGTTTTGCAAGAATTTTAACACATGACCTTGTCCTTACTCTTGATAGTGCAACATATAATTGTCCATATGAGAAGACAGGTTCTAAAAGATATATGCCAACATATTCTAAAGTTTGTCCCTGAGATTTGTTTATAGTCATTGCAAAGCATGGATGTATTGGAAATTGTGTCATTTTAAATGGAAATACTGTTTTATCAGATTCAAGTGGTATAAAGGGAATACGGGGTTAAAAAAACTTTCTTGCCACTATATTCTCCAGTAGCAATTTCAGCATAAATGACATTACTTTCGAAGTGTTTACATATTAATCTTGTTCTGTTACATAACCCTTCTGTAGGATTAATATTTCGGAGTAATATAATAGGACAGTCAATTTTCAACACTAATTGATGTGGTGGTATACCATTTGGGGTCAATAAATTAAAGAAGTCTTCTTGCATGGATTCATCTGTTGTATACAATCTTTTGTCAAAGCTGTAATAAGAATAAGCATCTCCTGGGAAACTATTTATAAGAAGACTGTTGATGTCATCAACATGTTCATTTTTCGGGGCTAAAATAACTCGATTAATCATATCATGAAGGTTTTTGAATAGTTATCTATATAAGAAAATACAACATCAATTAATTTATGTAACAAAATTTTATCTTCCTCATTATCTATAGTCATAGATAATGTTGTTTTTCTGTTCCGTTTCCAAATCGAAGCACATATTCACAGAAAGAAGGATCTAAGAGAGCTCACATATTCTAAAGTAATTTTACTTTTGTAAAATGAGGCTACAGATAAGAATTAACTAAACTTGAAGCAATTATATCTTCTTTACTCCCTCTTTGGACAACAGGCAAGATTTGTTGGAAATCCCTACCCAAAACTATTACTTTTCCACCAAATGGTAAGTCAGTGTTTGTTATATCCCTTAACATTTTATCTAAAGCTTCCATAGCTTGACAATTTATCATTGGAGCTTCATCCCATATAATTAGACGTATCATTCTAAACAAATCAGCTAAAGCAGATTGTTTACTTACTGTACAAACACTGTCATTATGAATATGGAGTGGAATTTTAAACCTTGAATATGATGTTCGACCACCAGGCAACAAACCAGCAGTGACTCCTGATGATGTTGTTGCCAAAGCAACTAAACTTCTTGATCTAACGGCTGCAAGTAATGCCCGATATAAATATGTCTTTCCTGTTCCACCTGGACCATCAATAAAATACATATCACCAACATCACAAAAAACTTTACTTAGAATGGCATCGTAAGCACCTCTTTGCTCTTGGTTAAGACTATCAGCACATGAACCATCACTCTCAGATATTAATATCTCTAATTCTTCACTAACAAGTCTTTCTAACACTTCGTCTTGCTGGATACCGATATCATAAATAGCCAATCCATAGTCATTCAAACACTTGCCAAGCGGTTCTAAAAATGATTCTATAGACTTTAATGCATTTACCTCTGCATTACTAATACTCATGCCTTTTCGTAAAAAATCTTCAAACATAAATTCTTTAATCTCATCCCAGAGTCTTTTTGGATCATCAGGACTACAAAACGCTAAAAGAGTTGCAAACAAACGGCGCAGTGAAATAGGCATCTGATAATTACAGGCTTCTCGTAAACATAGTTCACAATTATTATTTCCTTTAAGTAAACCATGCAATAATGCAGCTTCACGAAATTTTTTTACCGAAATACCATTCACAAATTTCAGATTTTCAAAAGATATTGGTCCTCTAACGTGATTCAATAATATTCGCAGGTAATACCTTTCTCCTTTTTTAGGATTTGCTGCTACAATCCTTTCTCCTTCCAACCACACCGCCTCTTTTTTTCTTCCTATCAGTCCAACACTTACTCTATGCATCCCACACAAAATATTCAGGAAATTTTTTGTACAACAACTTTGTCGCATGTTGATTAGTAATATTCATTGTAAAAAATTCAGTAAGCATTGTTTTTTGGAAGATATCACGTCTAATAACTTTTCTAAGATTATCAGTATCTTTGTATGTAACCAATTGCTTATTTTCTAGATGTAACTGTAATGAAATAACAACTGGATACATTTCATACATAGTAAATCCATAAATCCTCCAAGTTGCTTTTAGGGGAGAAATCCATCTACCAGACTGAAATCTTTCTATTTCATCCATATTGTCAATTTTATTCTTATCACATACAGAGAAATTAACCTTGTCATGTCCTTTGTAAACATATTTGTACAAGTATTTAACAGCTTTCATTGTTGAATAAATTTCTACGTTCATATGACAATCATATTTAGCCAATAAATAAGGATTATAAGGTACAACCCATCTATTATCAAGAAAATATTTTCTAACCTTAACTCTTTTACCATCATTTCGCCTTCTATATTTTGGATAAGAACATTCATCAAAAGAAGTATGTGAAGTGTAACTATGTGGATAACGACTTCTACATTTTCTACCATTTCCCATACACACATTATTTCGATTTAAAATACCACAAGGACCATGCATCATGTGCTTGACAATAACGGAGTGTAAATAAGGATATTTTGTACTACCAAGAATTTCAGCACCTACAATTTCATCTACCCTTTCAGGAGAAATAAATTTTGACCCTGATTTCAATATAATTAAGAAGTGAGCGTGGGCAAACCTCTTTTTTGGAATTCAATAACATATATATATGCAGCCACTGGTCCAAACAAATATTCCTTGAATAAATCATTTTTCAACTCTTCTAATTTCGATCTAAAGATGCGAGAAACTAAATCAGGTTTATTTTTAACTTCATCACAAAATTTTAACTCTCTCTTTATTTCAAGCCAATTGGAATTGCATGTAATTGTTAAAAAGATGTCAAGTTTTCCAAATTTTTAGACTAATGCCATCACGTCCATGTATCTTTTATTCAAATCTCTATGACCACCAACGAAAGATGATGACAAAATAATCCTGCGACCTACATTTGAACCGCTAGTCTGACCATTTTGTACACTATCAACAACACCTTAGTAAAGCTCACTACGTATTTGTGTTTGATTATTACGAAAGTAATCTAATCTAGAAGACTCTACTTTAACATACATGTCAACTACATATTGTTGCAAAAGGCGGCCAGCATGTAGTAATATAGAATTATCTAATGACCTTAATTGTAGTTTATAATAGTAGTATTCACGAAAAGACACTTGTGACCGTCCTCGTTTTTTGTGCAAAATTGAAAATATAGAGAAAAAAATAAAAGTTAATTATAAAGAAATTAAATCAATAACCTAAAATAAATAATTTTTTTCCCTAACCTGTAGTCTCATTTTTCAATATTTTTTTTAGGGCAACCAGCATAACGGGCATCAAGCATAATATCCACTGATGAAATATCACAATTTTTATTAACCCTTTCAATACCTTGATGCCATCCGCTCTCTCCATTAGGAAATAACAAAGGGTATTGGAGAGCATCATAACATCCAAAATAATAATGTAATCTATGCTTACTACCAGAATGGGTATAAACACATATATCATGAACCCCAAGATTAGATTATTCATAATTCACCCAAATCGCAGCAACTTGTGATACCGTCGGAGCATTATAAACTCTTTGATTCATACCTAAATTACATGCAATTTTTATCTCATGGCTTCCTAAATCAGCAACATTGGTTAAACTCCGAAAAAAATTTGCATATGGATTTATCTCTAAAAGTCGCATTAATTTTTCAACAATCGATTGAGAAAGCTTACCCGATATTTTTAAACGATTTTCTATTTCATTTTCGGTATCGTAAAAATAAAGTTGTAAATAAGAAGGCTAGAATCCATAAGAAGAAGTTCATTGAGATAATGATATATCTGTCCTTGAATTCTAAAAGTATATATTCATTTATTTCTTTGGCACAAGTTTTTATCATATTTTACACCAAATGAAGTGTAAGAGAAATTAGAATTGTAACTTCGAATATAAGTTCTAAAGTTAACTAATTCATCAGATTTAGATGTAAACAGAAGATGTAATTCTAGAGGTATATCGTTTATTTTTAGTTTGATACTCCCATCACAACAGCAAAAACCTTTACTTTCTCTATGAAATTTTTTAGTTCCACTGAAATCACAAATTGTTGGCATAGGTAACAAGTAACATTTGGTTGGAACATGCTGTAAAATATTAGAAGTATATTCTAATATTTGAAAGTCTGACAAAGCAGTAAAATCTAGTCAATAAACAAACGAAACAAACTATAAATACCATTAAAATACAAAAACGCATCATACTATAGGCAAAGCACAAGCCACCCGTTTCTCGAGAATTATCAATAGTCGTGTCTGACAAGCCACCTAAAACATTGAAAAATACAATTTAGATAAGAAAAATTCAAAATAAATTAAATGAAGCTGATGCAACAATTAATATAATTAAGTGGAAGTATAAATCACCTATTTGATCAACATCAACAACACTTTTAACTGATGTATGACCCAAAAAATATAATTTAGGTATGGCAAAAGATTACACACTCATTATCTTATTTCTTATACGCGACACAACAGATGAACACACATGAAAATAAAACAAGCCAAGTAATATAATCAATTAGCATAAAGACTAAATGTGATACAACAAAAGAAAAAACTAACATGCTACACCTGTATCTGAACTACCCTCTCCTACTGTTGTTTTTGTCCTCTTAATATACAACTATTGTCGACGCAGGCTACGCAATTCCTGTGCTTCAGCATATAATTCTCTACGTCACGCATTAGAAGATTCTTTTGATTAAGCATAAATTGTTCGACAGCGCTTCTTTTCCAGCTCACACCTCTTTGAAAAAAATTAACTTATGGTTATGGCGAAAGTGAACGTGAAAAGTGCTATGAATCTTGTTTATACATTAAGTACACGCACGGAGGTACACGAAAGCAACTCCGTGCGCGCACGGAGACACACGCGCTGCCTCCTTGCGGGTACATTGATACGGGAAGGGTAGGGGACCGTGTGTCTCTGTGCGTGCACGGAGGTACACGGAGGCACCTCAGTGCGCACACCAAGACACCTTCGTGCGCGAACGGAGATACACGAAGGCACCTCCGTATGCACATTGAGACACCTTCGTGTGTGCACGGAGGCACACACATCTCCTTGCATGCATGGAGACACACGGAGGCACCTTCCGTGTACACACAGAAACACACAGAGGCACCTCCGTGCACTAACGGAGGTACACGGAGGCACCTCCGTGCGCGTACGGAGGCACACGGAGGCTCCTAAATTTAGTATCTTAATTTCAATAACAATATCACTAAGTTAAATAAATTAGCATAAATTAGCATAACGACTGACTGCTACTTACACCTGCTGAAGCAAACTTTAGAAACGAATAATTTCACATGCGAACAAATCTTAGATGCAGGGTTACTCTTGGTGAAACAATACGGATACAGGGAGGGTAGGGAAGATTGATTTGAAGCCATCTTATGAGAACAAAAGAGGCTAAAACTTCTGAATGTGAAGAAGAATTAATATAAATCAAACACAAATTGAAAAATATAATCCAAACCTATATTTCAACGAGCTGCTAAATCCTTCTCAGCACTACCGTTGCAAATGGAAAAGAAGGAAAAGTTTGTCGTGGGTAAATAGAAGAGTAGGTGGTTGCGTGACAAAATGGAGAAGATGGAGGTGCGGGAAATTTGAAGAATTTCAGGAATTTAAAAAAAAAAATAGGACTTTTTACTACGATGGGAAATGGCGACACGTGTTCCGTCCCCTACTTTGCCTCTTTTAATATGTAGTGATTTCGGGAATTTAAAAAAAAAATAGGACTTTTTACTATTATGGGAAATGACGACACATGTCCCGCCCCCTACTTTACCTCTTTTAATATGTAGTGAAGTCTTCCGAAGTCTTATGGGTCGTGAGAGAGAACTTGCGAGGTTTCGTACCATACCTTCTACTCAAAAGTTATTACACTGAGAAAGTTATAAAAAAGACTAATGGACATTTTGAAACGATTATAAAAAAATAAGGATTGAATATCCCATTACTTTTTGAAGACTTCGATAAAAGTTTATATTAAAGATCCCAAGAGTTTTATAAAATTTAAAAGTTTATACTGAATATACTCAAACTTTTAATTTCGTTGAAGTCTTTAAATGTCTACATTAAGTACACCCCCAAAGTGTTTATATAGAAAATGTGATTATATTATCATCACATTTTATTTTTTTACACCATTTTCAATTGATTAAACATCTTCAATATTTTCTTGTTGTCGCATTTATATCTTAGTATTATTCATATCATATTTTTTATCATTAATTTTTCATTAGTCAAAACATCTTATCTATTACAATGATTTCTATTCAAATTTCTGTTTGCGTACTTTTTAATTATGGGGAAATATTTTTTTACACTTTTTTATTTGCATACATGAAAACATGAGGGGCTATATTTTAGGGAACAATACATAAATC
>CAIGRB010123828.1:0-19367 GCA_903798255.1 Fraxinus quadrangulata | reverse complement strand
TAAGAATGTTAGTATGTTTTTGTCATTTTATATTTATATCAAGATAATAAGAATATGCACGTATTTTTACTGAGTGTTTTTCAAAATACTCACTCATATAATAATTTTTCAGATTAAAACGGGTCATGTGGACGCATGAAAATTGACTGAATGATGTTTATCAGGTCGGTAAGTAAAATGTTTACGGTATGTTTTCTTTGCTATTTTCAAGTCATTTTCTGTTTTTGATTTTTCAGAACAGTGAAAATGTGTTCTCTTTCCTGTTTTCGAAAACACGTTTTTGATAACAAGTTAAAAATTTACAAAGTAAAGTTGTTTTGAGTGTTTCCAATTATAATCGAACCAAATTTTTTAAAACGCGTTTTAAGTATT
This sequence comes from Fraxinus quadrangulata, assembly GCA_903798255.1. Classification (NCBI taxonomy): domain Eukaryota; kingdom Viridiplantae; phylum Streptophyta; class Magnoliopsida; order Lamiales; family Oleaceae; genus Fraxinus; species Fraxinus quadrangulata. The sequence continues at coordinate 18,995 of CAIGRB010123828.1, read as the reverse complement.
TTCAAAATAATTTTTCAAAATACCAAAAAGAATATATTTTCAACAATTTTAAAATAAATACTCAAAACACAAAACTCAAAACACGACTGGAATATAAAGAGAACAACCCCTTAGATTTTGGCAAATTTTAATTTAAGAATCGTTTATATTTAATTACACGTTATTTTAGAATTTTTTGCAATTGAGCATTTTCAACATATTAAACTTTACAATTTTAAATTCGTAGTATATTTTCTTTTTGTTTTAATTGTATATGAAAAATTTTCATTTCAAGTTGATGAATCAACATTATCAATCAAATCCCAAGCTTTATGAAACAGTGTTAAAATTTCAGCTTAGATTAGATAATCAAGTTTTTTTGTGACTCTTCAGGTCTATTTTGTGGCTTTTGACCATGCTCTACATTTCATAAGGCGTTACCCACTTTTGTTACATTTTACTCCTATTTTCGTGCAGATAAATCTTTTGCGTTGATAATATTCAATAACGAAGACATAATTTGTTCAATGTTTCTTGTGTGATTAAGGTGGTGTTTTCTCTTTTCATAAAAGTGAGAATCCATAATTCAATGGAAGACAATACGAATACTTTTTGCCTTGAACACGATTAGATCTATTTTAAAGAATCGACGTGGAATCATAAGAATAACGAGTACTGCACACTAAATATAAGTTCATGGAACATAATAATCATACAAAGAAGAAAGTTCACATATGTGAACATGGCATTTGTTGAGAGACAATTAAAATCTCACAATCCCAATTGTTTGTCAAAAGGAATCTGTGCTTAGACCCATAAAATTTAGTGTTACTGTTACGCCTCGCCACAATGCTGTAGTCAAAGTGTGTGTTGCACTTCACGTAAAAAGGAAAGTCAACAAAAACCTAATTGATCAAATGCGAAGAAGCAAAGAAGTCAAACAAAAGATAAAACTCTTGTGCCGAAGCACTGCCCAAATGGCTGAAACTCTTATGTCAAAGCACTACGTAAAAATCGAAGAAGAAGTCGAAACTTTTCACACAGAAGACTACCGATATGAGGCTACCTCCGGCCAAAGCCCTCAGCTCAACCGAATTCCCTGAAACTGATGCTGTCTCTTATGAGATTTGTAGGCAATCTTTAGGAATGATTGATGTAACGTTTGTAATAAATAATGTTAGATGTATCAGCCTAATGCATAGAGCTACTGACCCATTGTCAATGTATTTAATGTAAGATAGACTTAGTGATGTGAGATTTCGGTCAATGAGATGAGATCACGTAGTTCTGATCCAACGATCACCGATCGACTAGAACTCTATAAATAGGTGGTCTTTGTAAATTGTAAATGATTGTCTTTTGAATATTGATTATAATATACAATAATACGCTCAAGAAAAATACTCTCGCTATATCTTTTTGATTGTTCTACATTTGTTAGTTTGATTTTATGTCATTGACACTTTGTTGGTGATTGCTTGTTAACGCAATCATCTTAATCACTATCGTCGGTGCTCGAACATTTTTATCTTGCCCCGTAAAGCTTCTCCCGTAAAGATTGGTTGTTGATATCTAACTCAACCTTGATTAATTAATTATATGTTTGACTTGTATGTATGTAACTGAATTTGTTTAACATCACTTTCGTCATAACATAAGAGATCTACTACATGAACATAGTCAATCACAAGGTTTTATATAGATATACCTTTGGTAAAATTTCATTAACAGTTAAAAAAATAAAAAAAAAGATCTACCAATCAAAAAATATCATTTCAGCACTTGAAAATAGTCCGTATCATTGACCTTGTGCAACCAATTTAATACATAATATAAATATTGATGTGGGGGAATGTGTACAAAGAATCCAAATTATGGAACTGTTAAATAGCTTTTTAGTTCCTGTTAATCTACTAGTTAAAAAAAGTGTGCATAAAAAATCCGTCGATTCATGCACAATATCGAGAATTTGAACTAGAATCTGAAATTTATTATTCTCAATCTTTTATTTGATAAGTCCTCAGAGAGAAAATATCGTAGAAGAATATTTCGATATTACTATAAAAATTCTAGAGCAGAATATTAAAAAATCAAGCAAATTCTTAAATCACAAAACTACGAAAAAAATCCTTAAATCTTGTATGCCATTTATTTCACTGCTAGTTCAACTTCAGTAAAAACTGCTCTTCCTCGAAGAATTATCTTCACTTCCAACAATGAAATCATGATGCCACTTGACTTGTGGGATCATTTCCTAAAGATTTTCTCACTTTTTTTTTTTTTTTTGAGAGCCAGGTTATTAACCTCGTGTTTGAAAAAGCTTGTGGAGATAATAATTTGATAGGTCCTATAAAATATGTGATAAAAAAATTTTAAAAAAATTTGATAAAAGTTGCAGATCCAATGAAACGTGAAATTAAAAATGAAATTTGACCAACTTATAATTTAAAAAAAAAAAAAAAAAACACTCAGTCAAAATATGTTTTAAGGATCCATTTGGTACAATTGTTGGGGGTGGAGCTTTTATCAATAGACATTTTACTTGTAGAGCTATTTCAAAAGGAGTTGTTTACCAAAAAAAACTGATTGTTGTTTGGTTGTCAAAAAAAATGTCGTGAACATTAAATTGATGATTTTGTAGCATATCTAGAAAAGTATTAATTGTACATTTAATTATTTGAATAAATGTATAAAATTTATAAAATTAAATATTTCATTAAATTGTCATGGCAGAATTTTTTTTTATAGTATAATTCGTTTCATTTAAAATTTATGTATTTAAAAAGTTAAAATATGACATATTAATATATAAATTGTCATAAAAGAAAATATGAAATACCATAATTTCTTGTATCATTTTAAATTATTTTTTTAATTTTATTTCTAAAATATATTATTGAACATTAACAAATGAAAATTAATAATAAATAAAATTTAGATGTAAAAGATGCCATATTAATCATTCAAAAAGAATCTTTAAACTATATAAAAAGTGATGAGTGAAAAAATTAGATATATTTGGTATTTTACTAGAAATTAACCCTATCAATAAAAGCTGAATTTAAGATTTTTTTCAAAAAGATCCAAATTGGTGCTTCTACAATAAAAAACTAGGTTTTTTTTTTTTTTTTTTCGATAAGCACTTCTTTGAATCGCAACCAAACAAATTTTTTTTTTTTTTTAAGTGCTTATATATGGTCTTTTAAAAACGATTTTCGGGATTTAAAAGCCCTTCCAAACACACGCTAGGACTTTGCCAAAGGATTGATTCATTCAAAGTGAATCCCATTGATCCCTTCTATCGTCTAGTAATGAATGCGGTTAGGCCTGAGATTGGACATATTGAGTGTAGATGAATTTTGGGCGTGAGAGTAATTAAGAATATTCATGTGATCGCATTAAGAATGTCTTTGACTAATAACTTTTGAGGAATAAATTTGGTACACAAGTAACATGGGAACATGAGTGACTAGTTTAAGGAAAAAGAGGAATTTAAATTCACTGGAGCACTATTTATTTCATGCGTTGCCTGTCTGCTTGTCTAGGCCTTATATGACAATTTTTCCCATGTATTGAAAAACATTGAAAATATTGTAACTTACATCCTATATGATGGATCATAGAAATGTCCCCAAAAAAAAAAAAAATGTTAACGAAAGCAAATGATGCAGCGAAATCAAGGAGAACGTAGAAATACCTCTAAAATTACGTTGCTTTTATGTCGACAATATAAGTTAAGAATTTGTTTTTATCTTGAATGATAGAATGTCCACGTAGTGGAAGTTTATTAGACTGTTTAAAAAACAATCAACAATATTATCCAATCATTTTTTTACACATCTTCTTTGGTCAACAAACACATTAAAAATATCTGGAAACAAAGCTCAATTCTTAACCATTATGTTAGTAAATTATTTCAATAATCTACATTTGCTTTCAAAAGTACCGAAAATGGGGTCATTTCATTCACTATGATATTGATAGTAATGAAAGATGTTGACGATAATGATTGACATTTATTTGAAGTCAAGAAAAAATAATTTAACAACTTGAAGTCTGTCGAAAAAAATTCATAAATTCTTATTTGTTTGATACAAGTAGAAGTTTTTTCTAGCAGCAAAATGAATAAAATTTAAACTTTAATTTCACTATTTTGAGCAATGAATGGATGCTTTTTTAACTTTCTTTTATTTGATTATTGAAATAATTACAAGATTATAAATATTAAAAAATGTATTTTTTTTTTTCCTAAAACATATTCCAAGTAGTTTTTGTCAAATACGTCATATCTATATATCATAATTACATTGATGCTGGTTACGCGAAGTAAATAATAATTCATGATGAAATTGACTTAAAGGTTTGATTAAAAGGACTGATTTCGAATGGCATCTTTTGTGGGACAGAAAAAGCATTAAGGGTAGACGTTTTGGAGTGAGTGCAGATCCAAACTCAAAATCAATTATTGGTGTAATTGCTTGAAACCACAACTTTTAAGTTGCTTTTTTCTTCCCAATAATTATAATTCACCTGGATGTAGTAATAACTTCATAATTTTAAGTGAGATCACATTATGGAATGTCCAAGAATCTGCATGTAGTAATTTCTTTATAATTTTAAGTGAGATCGCATAATAGAATGCCCAAGAATCTGCCATTTTCAAACTGATAACAAAGCTACCTCCAATATGGGAAAACAACCAATAATATTGCATAGGTAATGTTGTACGTCTCTTATGGCTCGTCCACTACTGTGAATTTTAAGATATTGATCGTGTAGATCGCACATTTTTGTCGTTCATACTCTTTTTAATAGGGCAATGTCGAGTGCTAGACTGAACTTGTGATCACTCCTTTCTCAGGCTGTCCTCCACTCCCATCGTGCTAGATGATTGAATGAAAAATCTGATTGTGTTTTAAATTATCCAATGATAAAATGACAAGTGACATTATATCAAATTTTATGTCAACTTTGATGTTTATGTTTCATGATTGATCTAAAATCTAATCGAACCACAAAAAAATGGATTGATTTATCTCATTTGGAAAATGAAATTTTTTGTTTGGTTTAATCTTTTAAAAGGTTTGATTTGAAAATACTCAAAAACCATCCCAAAACAATCCATGTTCGCCAATATTTCTGCCACTAAATAGTCTGTAGTGCGAAGCTTTCGTCACTACTCCATACAAACCATGCTTTGATATCAAATATTTTGTCCATATAAGAAGAGCTCCAAGAACAACCAGCCAATGAAGTAGAGGAGACTGAGAAAGAATTCCACACATATCTTTTCTCAGCGCTATCTTTCTGAATTTCTGAGAGATGGTATAAATCTTTAGCCTTTAAATTACATTTCGTTTGAAAAAAAAAAATCATAATAAAATTATAATTAACAAATGAATTATTTTATCAGAATTTCTTTTTTCATCTGTATCTTTTGTAAACAGGAGGAAAAGATTGTTTCTTCTGCAGCAAATGCATTAGACTACAAAGGATTCCCAGCTGACAAGTCCAAAACTGGTGGCTGGATACCTGCTTCTCTCATCTTAGGTTCTGATTCCACCCCAGATTTTTTTTCCCCCTTTCTTTTCTTTTTCAAATATATGAATTTGTTCATAGGTTCACTCTTGAATCTCAACTGTTTGTTCATTATAATTTTTTGAGTTTTCATATTCCTCTTCGACTTTTTTCATTTCCAGGAATAGAATTCTGTGAAAGGCTATCTACAATGGGAATAGCAGTAAACCTTGTGACATATTTGATTGGGACAATGCATCTCCCAAGTGCTTCTTCTGCTAATATTGTAACAGATTTTATGGGAACCTCTTTTCTTCTGTGTTTGCTTGGAGGATTTCTTGCAGACTCTTTTTTGGGCAGATACAGAACAATTGCAATTTTTGCACTTGTCCAGACCCTTGTAAGCATTTTCCACTTATTATTATATGACAGAGTTCAGTATAAATTTATGGCAGCTACATGAAGTCTTTTACTCGTTCTGCCTATTCGGGACATTGCTAGATCTACTCAGTGATCTAAATGTAACTAGATCTTTAGCAACTACAATGGATCATGTTAGTTTTGGACTATTCTACATAGACTAAGCAAAATATGTCTCAACCCTCTAAGTCGTCATTCCCTTAATTTATCCTTAATCAGAGCCACCTCCAGTTGTTGGGGTGTGCTCTTGTTTCTTATCTTATACGTTGTACTCCATCTCGTTTCTGCTATATTCATCAAATATTCTGTCCTTTTAACAGTTTTAACAGCTTAATACGGGTCTAGGAATATTCCTATCACACACAATTCTCTTACAAAGAACTCAGAAGCAAAACTCTTATTTTGTACTTTGGTGAATTAGGGCACGGGCATTTTAGCTATATCAACAAAGCTTCCACAGCTTCGTCCAACTGTTTGCCATGCAGAATCGCCCACCCTGTGTAAACAAGCAACAGGATCTCAAATGTCAATTCTATATGCATCTCTATTTCTTATAGCAGCAGGAACTGGTGGCCTAAAATCAAGTGTATCAGGTTTTGGAACAGATCAATTCGACGAAAATGACGAAAAGGAAAAGGCAAAAATGAATCTCTTTTTTGGGAGGTTCTTTTTCTTTGTTAGCCTGGGAACACTGATGGCTGTTACAGTTCTTGTTTACATTCAAGATAAATTGGGCCGGAGTTTGGGTTATGGGATTTGTTCTGTGTCCATGTTTACAGCAATTTTGATATTCCTGGCTGGAACAAGAAAATACAGATACAAGAAATGTGCAGGAAGTCCTGTAGTGCATATTTTACAGGTTTTAGTGGCTGCTGTTAGAAAGAGAGATGTCCATGTCCCTACAAATGAGAATTTGTTGTATGAAACAGCTCCAGAGGGTTTGAGGATTCGTCAGTCGGTTCAGTTCAGGTAAGTCATAACTCATACGATGTTCTACGGACTCTTATCAACTTATCTGTTTATCTCGTGTTTTATCAAGTATGCCTGTGGCACGAATGATGCTCAGACTCAGTCATAGGAATTTGAAATTTGAATGGGGAAAGTTAGCTTGTTGGTCACTAATTAACTAGTATCCCTCGGTAACATATGATGTACAAATAGAGGTATAAAGCATCCGGCCTGCCTCTGAGGTGGACCAATGCGTACACACCAGCACGGCCTGCATACTTCTTCCAGACCGGTGCGAGTGGGCCAGACCTGGTACAGCACACCTGGAAAGAATACTATGCTGACTGGCTAAATAGTTAAGGTAGATTATATCAAATCCAATCCCCATTGTTAAAAAAAAAATATATATATATATATATATATAGAATTTTCTGATGGCGAGTCAAAAGTATATTAATCATATATATATGATTGATATGAAGAAAACATATTAAAGAGGAAAGTGCTTGTAAAGTTTTTACTAAAGTGTGATCAAATGCAAATCCATCATAATCACATCAGTAGCATGAGGGAATGCAGTGATATCCATTGCATATTGAAGATATATTTTTCCAGTTAGTCGTAACTCCTAGAGCCTTCTCCTCGTGGCACAGCCCGGCACCCCTTCTGACATTTGGGTCGTACAACGAACAAAAGACTCGAGGAGTTACAGCTATCCCAAAAAAGACTTAAACACGTACTTTCATCATCTTCTAACATCACCTTGTGCATTTACAGGTTCTTGGACAAGGCTGCAGTGATCATGAAAGAAGACCATGCAACAAACAGTATTATGTCTCCAAATCCATGGTGTATTTCTTCTGTAACAAAGGTAGAGGAAGTGAAAATGATGATAAGACTTTTACCAATTTGGGCCACTACAATTATATTTTGGACAACATATGCCCAAATGATTACATTCTCTGTAGAACAAGCCTCTACAATGAAAAGAAACATTGGAAGTTTCCAAATTCCATCCGCTTCCTTAACTGTCTTCTTTGTATCAGCCATATTAATCAGTTTGGCAGTTTATGACCGTCTGATCATTCCTTTATGGAAAAAATGGAAAGGAAAACCAGGTAACTATAGATTTTCCACCATCATTGAAGTTCTCCGCATATTGTTTGGCATAAATCTGATACTGGATTTATTTTTTATATTTAATACCGAAACTCGTGAGGACCTAGGCGAGAGGTTTGTCGGTTTGGCAGTGACCCATACCCCGTCCATTATTTGAAAGATTTAGTACATAAAGTGAGGAATACCAACATAAAGATGGACAAAAATAGAGGAGAACGTGCAAAAATGAACCTGAGAGTGCTACTTCCCATTATACAGACACTGTTTCGGAATACAGTTAACCAACATCTTAACTTATCCATTAAGAAATTTCGTTCGGACTTTGCTGTTCTCTTCTTCTGCATTACTGCGACTGAACATGACAAATATCGTTACTTGTATGCAGGTTTCACAAATCTACAAAGAATAGGCTTAGGTCTATTCTTATCAGCACTAGGCATGGCAGTTGCAGCACTTGCAGAGAAGAAACGCTTGGCAATGGTGGCGAAATTGGGTCGAAACACCCAAACACTACCCTTAAGTGTCTTCATTTTGATCCCACAGTTTATCCTTGTGGGCACTGGAGAAGCATTTATATACACTGGACAGTTAGATTTCTTCATAACCCAATCACCAAAAGGGATGAAAACAATGAGCACTGGCATATTTTTAACAACTCTTGCTTTTGGATTCTTTCTCAGTAGCCTTTTGGTATCCATTGTTAAGAAAGTGACAACATATGGTGGAAGAAATGGGTGGGTTGGGGACACAATAAATAATGGGAGACTTGATTGTTTTTATGGCCTCTTGGCCATACTAAGTTTCATCGACTTTGGGATTTATCTTTTTTGTGCTGCATGGTACAGATCACACACAGCTGAGAAGAATTTACAGACCGAAATGGTTGCCAATAAGGGTTCCCCTACTGAGGAGAAGTGCTAATCTGCTGTCACCTTTGTTAAGATCGATGGTACAACGTTATATAGCATCAAAGAAACCAAAAATGTTGCTAATCAGGGTTCCTCTGTCACTCTTGTTTTGTTTGAAGTCAATTGTATTTTGTTTTATAGCATTAAAGAATGAAAATAAACTCGAATCTATTTGTTTTTACATCATCAGTTGCATGTGATGGTTGGTAAGAATAAGAATCTTATTAATGTGAGTTACTACTCCACAAACGCCTATGTAAAGAGTGATGTAGCTGTAGAATTATTCTTGTTTATTTAGTGCGTGTCCTCAATTAAAATTTTAAATATTTTAAAAGTTATTGCAAATTTAAGCGTTCCAAATTAAAATTTGAATAGAATTAATTAAAATTTTAAGTGTTCCAAATTAAAATTTTTATAAATTTAAATGAAATTCATTAAAATATGGATATCCTCAATAACTCATTAATTTATAAAGATTTCAAATAAATTCGATGAATTTCTAGTTTAAACATACACAATAAAAACTCTTAAAATTTCTTCATTTTTAATTAAATTCTTGTGATTTTGATTAAAGTCTTCAAATTCACGAAATTCATTAAAATCTCAATTGTGAGGCTTAACAAACAGAAATAATTCAATTACAAGCTATCACGGTAAATACATCTCTACATGGAGACCAATAAGAGCTTTCAAGCTTAACCAAACATCTTACGACTAACTATTATGATAAGTTTCGTAAAGTTGTTTTTGTGTCGACAATCTATAGGGTAATTTCCTTTAAGCTAACGCTATGTATAATCCATGAAATAATTTACATCCTTTAGTTTACATATTTGTGTACACTATTGAAATTCAAAGTGTCTGGCGAGATGGTGTATTTTTTTTCAAATCCAATCATGTGTCACCACGTGACACAATATCAAAATTGATGTAAAAATATATATACATGAAGCATGATTGTAATCCATGAGTTAAAAAGGTTATGCTAAATATACATAATATTTTACATAATGAATGCCAAAATGGACAAATGACACCCATTTTAGTAAAATATTGCGGCCGCCATTTGTCAATTATAACACCCATTTAAGTAAAATATTATGTGGACAATAGGGGGCCACCATTTGTCAATTATGGCACCCATTAGGTAAAATATTATGTACAAATAGGATTTTCCTTAATTTTTAATAGATCAAGTTCAGAAAACAGAAAGTTAAGCTCAAAGGGAACGACACTTATCCCATAGAATAAGAAACACGATATAAAACTATAGGTACAAGTAATTCATCAGTGGTCCACATCTGCAGAGGTATTCCGTGTTCATATACAGACAACCTGAGACTGGCGGCTCATGACTCAAAATTTGGCCATGGCACAAAATATTACTCTTCCAATAGAAAACTTGACAAGCAACTCTGTTAAGCTAAATAATATAAAAGAAAACCAACCTCGAACAAATTCAGAGACATTACTGTAGAATCACTTGTAGAAAATGCAAAAACCAAATCTGTCTGCTAAGGTGGCAATACCTAGTAGTTCATTAGGTGTATAATAATCATGAAACTCAGTGAAGCATGGAATAGTAGAGCCTCAATTTCTTCCAACGAACTAGTAGTTCATACATTCAACAGATTCAAGAACAAGAGCTTATTAACAAATAGATAAACAACTTCCCCTTCTTTTACGATTGACGCGTGCATCTGCCAGAAAGACCTTGTCCTCAGACTAAGCAGGCACTGCATCAGGCGAAAGTATAGTGTAAATGAACATTTTACTCGATAGATAACAGTACTTGTGTCTTAAAAGAAAAGATACTAGAACGGAAGAGAAAAAGTTAAAAGGTCTGGCATGCAAAATAAAAATAGGTTTAGTCTAACTGGAGGACTATCTATAGCCTCTCAAAACACATTTATTCACAGAATTTTTCATCTTATTCTGATTTTGATTATAGAAATCCATAAACCAACACCATCTTTTAATTTGCTAAACAACATTTGTCCCTGTTTTGATAGTGCCATTATAAAGAGAAATTAGGGGAAAATGATGTTTTGAATAGTGATTTTTTGGCGAATGTGCAATTAAAAAGTGGGGAAAAGTTTTGGATCTACTTGCAAAATATTTTATTGTGGGAATGTGTAGTTGAAAATGAGTATGAGAAATAAGAGTTGTAATTTAAAGAAAGTCGAGTAGGGGCTTAAATTTCCTCCGAGTAATCCAAACGCGTCTACACAAATGGACAGCAGGTAAAGTGAAACCAGTTTCCAACTCAATAGGGAAAAAAAGAGTAAGAGCCACCTCGAGTCACATTAGGAATACTGTCTTAAGATTTATGAGCCCATGGATAACCTAAAGGTAAGTTTTAAATGTTTACCAGATTTCACAAATGGAAGGACAAAAAAATGGACATGCCCAGACAATATATGCGAGTATAACATTGCTAAAAGATAAACAACTTACTGTATGTAGACGTATCAATTTGTTCAGGAAGCTCTTTTATATCCACTTCAAACCTCTCCTGAACCTGCAACAAATTATGGAGCCAAGGCAGCAGAACATGTAAGCAGCCAAAAATAAATGCAAGCTCACTATATATCAACCACGTACCTGATTGAGAACATTGGAGTCTGAAGCAGACGAGACAAATGTGATGGCAAGACCTTTTGTACCAAACCGTCCAGCTCTTCCCACCTATTAAGTTGAAAATGAAAACAGAAGAACGTAAGGACAAATTGCTCGGAGATACTAAAACAGCAGTTATTAGCCCATTTGATGGAGATTTTAATCTCAAGTCAAAGTCAACAACAATTTTAACGATATATTCATTAGCTTTTATCAAAATCTACTAAAATCTGATTTTAATCTACAGCGAAAAAGGGGCTTAATGAAATAATAAAACAAGTACCCTGTGCAGGTAAGTGTCCGCAGAATCCGGCATGTCATAGTTAATGACAATGTTGACCCTTTCAATGTCAATTCCTCTACCAACCAAATCTGTTGCCACAAGAATCCTCTTATGCCCCTCCTTGAAGCCCTTGTAGCGTGTCAACCTGCACATTTCCAAGCCATTGAGAAAAATGAACAATTGTGATGTTGAACACAAGTCAGGAAAGAAAAAGGCATTGAATGAAAATGAAAACCACTCTACCAAATAATCATATTTAACATACAATAATCAAACTAATGCAAGGCCCCACATTCATGGCTTAAATTTGACACCAAGCAAAATCGGTTGTCACTTTATATCACTTAGCTCATCCAACGTAATAAAGAAACAAACCAGATTTGACTATAGGATTCTCTATATGTGCATCTGTTGAAGGTTTTTAAGTAAAAAGATACAACATAATTATTTCCAACCGTTGATCACTCCAGCATATTGTTTTAAAACCTTCATTACAGCAATTTCACAAATTTGCCATTGTTATGTAACTCTGATAAAGGAACAAAAATTTGGTTAAAAAATCACAATACATTTTAACAAAAAGATATTTATAATATTTAAATATATCAAACCTTTCTTCCTGAGACATGCCAGAGTGGATGCATATAGATGGAAAATTACACTCCCCAAGCAACTTATTAAGCTCCGCTGCTCTGTTCACGCTCTTGACAAAGATGACGACTTGATTAAAGTCCAGTGCATCCAACAAGTCATTCAGCTTCCGGTTCTTCTCCAGCTCGCTCAATTTGATGTAGTGCTGTAATTAGGTGGATTTCAAGTAAAAAAAAATAGAATTCAAAAGAGCAAATAGGACATTCCAAATGCTAAGAGACAAACCTGTACAAGACCATGAAGGGTCAACTTGGCCTCGTCGTCCACATAAATTTCCATAGGCTGCAGGAAGAAATATCACAGTAAAGCTTATTAGGTGCCCGCCTGAACCTAATGGTATCCACAACGAAATGAATGATGGATGAACATCCCCCAAAAATTGAGGTTCCATTCCATCTGATTCGTCTCCTTGCAGTTACTTTATTGCTCAGATCATCTAGAATCCACCATCGCTCAACAAAAACTAGAAAGAAACTGATTATAAATTCCAGAATGACACTGCTCAGGTTTAACTCCTAAACCCTTGTTCCATAACTCATCCTCCGAACATACGAAAAAATTCAAACAAAAAGAAGACTCAAGAGGCATGGACTAAAGGAACACTAAGTGCAGAAAAAACTGGTTGTAAACTGCCTTCACTCCAAGAAGGCTCGTATTTTCCTTTCCATCAGAACTTTTCAAATCAAGCATTAGGTTGTATCAGTAGGATAAATTGACACATGAGATGGGAAAGAATACAGTGCTTGAACCACTGCATTCTAGATCAGATATTGCCAGCAGAAAGCTGGAATAATGGTAAAATTGAAGACTTCTAAAATTCAAGTAGAACTGGCCACGGGAAATTACATCTTGCATAAATTTCTTGCAAACTGGTCGTATCTCCTTGCTGAGTGTAGCCGAAAACATCATTACTTGCTTGTCATGAGGGGTCATCTTGAAAATCTCCTGGACATCTCTCCTCATATCTGGGAGGAAATACAACCAGATTATTAAGAGAAAAAAAAGCATTCCTCACGGATGACTGAAATTAGAGGGGAGCCAGATGTGACATACCAAGAGATTCAAGCATCTTATCACATTCATCCAGTATAAAATGCCTCACATTCCTCAAAGAAAGGTCCTTGTCTCTTGCTAGAGCAAGTATCCTCCCAGGTGTTCCAACAACAATGTGAGGGCATTCATTCTTCAGAAGATCTTTGTGGATTTTAATGTTGACACCGCCATAAAAAACAGCAACTTTAATGTCTGGCAAGTATGTGCTGAACCGCTCAAATTCGTGACAAATCTGTAGACAGAAAAAGGCAAACCCATAAATCATAGTAAGTATAATGCTTGCTCACATAGGTGAACCTGAAAAGATTATGCATAGATACAACAGTGGATGACTTTTATGTACTTATGCACAGACAGTAGAAATCACTTTCCCAAAAAATAAATAAATAAAATAAAAATTGAACAAAGTTCTTAAATGGAATAAATACCTGGTATGCTAGTTCCCTTGTATGACATAGAACAAGTGCAGCAACTTGACCTGAAACAGGTTCTATCTGCTGCAATGTTGAGAGAACAAAAACAGCAGTCTTCCCCATTCCAGATTTTGCTTGGCAAATAACATCCATTCCCAGAATAGCTTGAGGTATACACTCATGTTGCACTGATGAAGAACCAAAGAAATTTGATCCAAAGAATCCTCAGTTCAATTAAAGAAGGTTTACCATTCAACTTCTCCAAAGTGTGAGTGTGATAATAGTGATTTACCTGAAAATACAAGTTGCCTAATTTATCAAGATACAACTCCGAGCCTCAGATACGAAAATTGCAAACAAGTTATAGGAAGGGAAAAAAATAACAAGAGTAAATACTCAGAATCAGAAGTACCAAAAACACGTCATCATGTCTGGAGAAAAGCACCAAAATAATCCAGAGAGTACACAAGTATAGAAACTTATGGAGGAAACAACCTAATGTCTAAACTGAGAAATGAAAAAGCTCCTCAAAAGATTTAAAACTTCACAATAAAATCAGCTCGAATACATCAAGAAATGATATGGGTCCAACTGCACAGAGCTAACTCAAATAAACTATAAAAAACTAATACCATATACAGCATATTATACATACGTAACAGATGCTTCAAAGTTTGATATGTCCCCGAGGAAGGGAAAATAAGAAATGCACAACAAGCAACATGATTTCTCATGGATTGATGTATGACAGACGCCACAAGAATTGGTAATAAAATATAATGTCTATCATTCATTCTCCCCTTTCTCACAGTATCACTTAGTTTAAGGACCGGATTTTAAATATCATTTCCATCACGTACAACATATTATAAATTAGTAGGGAATTAACCCAGCTAAATAAACTGAATAACCAGACGACAAATCTTGCCTTCTGAAGGATGCTCAAATCCAGAATCTACAATAGCCCTTAGAAGCTCTGGTTTCAAGAGGAAGTCTCTGAATCCAGAACTGTGAATTCCCACGTAACCCCTGCAATAGTAAACAGGAAGGAATGCATCAAGTAATCAGATTGCATAAAAGAGACTGACTTGTTGAGCAGATGCAATACAGAACAAATGAATTTTTAAAACAATCAGTAGTGTTAAACTAAGTTAAAACATCCAATGGTATGACACCCTATATAACTAACCAGTACCGAATCCAAAAGAACCAGATGCAGCCCCATAATAACAAAAACTAAGTTCAACCCCTTGACTTCACTGTAAACTTGTTACCACTCTGCAGCCTAATAAGATCTTCACAATAACCTCTCTAAACCTACTACTTTTTTCTGTAAAATCGTTCATATATTTTTCCAGAAATGAGTAAATGACATTCAGAAAAGAAAATCTTTCTAGAGTACTAAACAATTAAACAATATTTAATCTACAACTTTCTACAGCGATCCTTAATGTATGAGCGAAAGCACAAGGGATGCACACATCTATAATATATTAAATATCACATCAATTGTGAATAATTTTTTGGACAATTCTAGCATTACTATAATTCAATTATTTCAATAATACATTACTTTTCGTTTTTCAATATATAGTTAATTTATTTAACCATTTAATTACCATCAATAGACATGTACATTTGACAAATTGATTTCACCTATGTGCTTTCATTAATGTACGAATCCCCTATTATTAATTCTCAATTAATTAACATTCACATTCATTTAATTAATATTCATCTTTATTTATGCATTTCAGTGTTATTAATTCTAATTATAAGTTAATTAGAATTTCATATTCAAAAATACATTTCATTATTCACATCCATATATGCTAATTATCATCAAGTTTTACTTAATTGAAAATTAAATAAATGATTAAAAATTCATTTGCGTATATATTCCCCGATATTAATTCTAAATTAATTAATATACCCGTATATTCATCTATCATTTTTACAACACTTATAAAGCATTACGTAATAACTTACAACACAAGTTCGACGTTGACTAGTGTAAACAAAAATAAATAAAATCTTATAAAACGAGCCTAAATCATAACTTGTGCCCACTAATTTTTGCACTAAAAATATATTATCAAAGGAAGGCAAACAACTAAAATAGCTGATATAACGATTTAGATTAAAAACTTGCAAATAAGTAGACTAGGCACAGAAAAAGTGAGAATTCACGTATATACGAATTCAGGTGTATACAAAAATGTAATAAGAAACGAACATACTCATATATGTACACATTTAAACATATGTATACATGGATGAAGATTTTGAGATTTATGAGAAGCTCACTTCTTGGCTGATTCGCCGTTCACTTTGGTCACGGAGTCGGGAGCTTTTTCATCTTCTTCCTCGTAGTCGAGAAGCTCCTCCTCGTATGCGTCGTTCTCCTTCATCTCTCCCATTTTCTCTACTGCTTTCACTACATACGCATACAAACACAACAGACCAATACATAAAAATTCAATATTTGGAATTTCTAGCTCAAGTTAGTCACATACATAAGCTTATACGTTACACATATATATGGGTGCAAAGCTAGGGTTTTTAGTTTTTTGGTGATTTACCTGCTAAACCTGAGAGAATGATTTAGGTTTTTTTAACGCTTTTGTGGTTTGAGTAGTCTGCAAAGAAAATTGTTAGGTAAAATAAATTTGGGAGAGAGTGAAGAGAAGAATTAGGGTTTTTGACGGAGGATGGCTAAGTAGGAGCGGATAGGGGGTACAGTATGGGCCGAGTAAAGTTGGGCTGCATGGAGATCTGAAACCCAATCTCTTAAAGTCCTTATTTTACGAAATTTTGACAAATGCCTATTTTTTAAGGATTCGTTTGATTGCAAACATGAAAAATGGATGGAAAGAAAATGAATTACATATAATTAAATTGCTTAGAAATTATTTTATTAGAAATTATAATTAATTGTGTTTGATTGGTATAATTTTCCATCTGAAAAATGTTGAAAGTTTGGTGTCCGTTTAACTTCGTTTTTTATGAAAATTATCCATTAAAATGATAATTTTTTACTATTGTGCCTAAAATTTGTTCCAATTCCCAAAAAAAAAAATTTAAATTTAAAAAAAAATTATCATGCTGAATATCATTCATTTGGCTTTGTTTAAATAGAAATTGTCAATAAAAGTGATAATTTTTTTTACCATTGTGTTTTGAATTTTTTCCAATTGTCAAAAAATTAAAAAAAAAATCTGGAAAATCAATTCTCACAAAAAACAAAAGAAAAACAATTCCTCCTAATCCAGAAAATCATTTTCATTTTTTTTACTGTTTCTTCTAGAAATTGGTTTTATTTTCTTGTACGAATTGTTTCACATTAATGTTTTCTTCTACAGATTTTATAATTTGTTTTCATGATTTTAATGATAAAATAAATTTTCATTTTTCGATTGATGTGATTGAGAATTAAAGAGCGAATGCAATGCCATCTCGAGCATAACGCCACTTAGGTGATCGTGTATGATCCTGTGTTATGACAAAAATTTTGAGAGCTCAAATATTTTTCGAGTCCAATACTAAAAGACATTTGATCTTTGTAATAATTTCTTTTTATGTTTATTTCTTGTGTAATTGAAAATTTAACAATCTTTTGTGCTACATGTACATAACAACTGACATAAATGATTTTACGAACAGATAATGTGGTTAGATTTAATTGGATCAAAATCACATCAATTAAAGAACTTCTCCACTTATATTTTGATACGTCATCATTGTATAAGAAGCATTTTTCATCTTTTAAACTATTAGTTAGCGGTTACCACTAAAACAATAAATCGTAAATTCAATACATATCATATTTCTTAGTTATAGATTGCACTATAAATATATTTTGTTCTTATAATAACATACTGCAAAAAACTTGATAGACAATAAGACAAAGGTTTGTATCCATCGTAAAAGTCAATTAAAATCATTGTCTAATCAAGCATTGTAAAAGACCCCTTCACGATGACAACGATTTATGCAATTCAAAGTGTAGTCGTATCTATTAATATTCAATGATTTTTACCCAAAAATCATGATGTTTAATACTAAAACTCATTGTTTTAGGCAATGGTATTTCACATTGACTGTTTTGAGTATTAATGACAGATTCATATGATATTATCTAATACGTTTATTAATCATAGTTTACTCGTAAAACAGTTGTATTTGTTACATATGAAAAGTAGTTCTCTATAAAAGCGTTGTATTTGATTCCATTTGCCACATGATTTAATTTTTTCCCGTATGGACAAACAAAAATGAGATAGATGAGGGGTGGATAACACTGTGTGA
This sequence comes from Fraxinus quadrangulata, assembly GCA_903798255.1. Taxonomy (NCBI): domain Eukaryota; kingdom Viridiplantae; phylum Streptophyta; class Magnoliopsida; order Lamiales; family Oleaceae; genus Fraxinus; species Fraxinus quadrangulata. Next base: position 777 of record CAIGRB010123828.1, on the reverse strand, counting down.
AAGTAAGTGATGAGCGTTTGTAACATTTTTATTTTTGAGTGAAAAAGTAATAAGGAAAAGTAAAGATTGATGATATTTCATTTAATTAATTCTCAAGTTTTAACATCGTTTATTGTCATGTAAAATTTTCATCCGTCACATGGATTTTTTTATTCAAGTGGACAAATGGAATTAAGATTGACGATGAATGCTAATGTTGTATAAAATTCATAAATTGTAACCCATAGTTCTCTCTTCTCTTCTGCTGTAATTTCAATTTGGATCTTTTCTTTCACTCTATTTGTATTTTTTTTTCTGAAACTATTGATTTTTTAGTTCGCCGTGCGGGAAAATTGGTATTTGTTTCTTGTTTTGAGTTATGAAGTCTAATTATCGTCACTTCACAGAGCTAGTAGCAAATTGACCTCATTGCGTGAAGTCATCGTAAGGGTTGAAAGGGGGGAAGCAGGCCTTCCGAGGTTCATCCCTCAAACCAAAGTTTCATTAAGGAATGTTTAGAAATTTGTATTCTTACAAAATTCTATTTAAGGAATTGAAATCCTTGTAAATTTTGATATTGTCCTAATTTATCTTATAATTAGGGAATCGTTCTTAAGCTTTATAATTATTATCAAAAGAGAAAAATGTACTCGATTTTCTCTTTATAAGAATTTGGAACAAAAACTATGTATATCTATGCCTTAATCAGCTGATGAAGCTGTGTGATGACAGCAAGAATAAAAGGAAGAAGAACAAAAATAATTGAAGAATAATTGATTGAAAACTTCCTGATGATTT
>CAIGRB010123826.1:77297-109024 GCA_903798255.1 Fraxinus quadrangulata | reverse complement strand
ACTAAAACGTGAAAATGTCATATAAATTTGAAAAAATATAAAATAATAAGAAAAAAGTATATATCGCTGATAAAGTTACAAGAAAAAAAAAATCTTATATCATCAACGAGACAAAGAAGCAGTGGGATTGAACCCTAGGCAGCCCAGTAATCCTTGTTTATATGGCAAGAAAGTCCTTTTCTTCATCTCCTCAGACACAGCCCGGTTCGCAGTGTAATGCAATTCATGAGCTGAAATTGATGGCCCTGTTCTTCTTCTACTCGATCCTGATCCAACACTGTCCGTTGATCTAAAGCTACAACTCTTGATCACTTGATCATCATCTTGATGGCAATTTTTCTTCAACTCTGTTGCCCTACTTTCTGATGCACTTCTGAACAGTAACAAGTCCTTTATTTTCCATTTTTTGTACCAAGATGTAGCTGAAAAAATGGATGAATTTGATGAAGAAGTTACTGCAGAAGAATTCTTGGATTCTCTTTGATTGTTATCGGCATCAAATAATAAGTCGGAAACTCTGAAAGGAGATAAAGATTTTGTTCTTCGAGAGCTTTCTTGAAAGTTTTCTTTTCGGGTTTGGTCGATGGCAGCCGCAAATGGATCAAATTCTTTCTTCCTGTCGTTAAGGATCAAATCCCACGTTAGATATAAGGGTTTGTGTGGATATTTCTATCAGGTTTTGCTACTTGTACAATTTTATTTACCGATATCACGGGTCAAAATGTATGACACCTCGGCATTTGTCAATAAAGGTGTAAAACAATTTAGGTATATGTAGCTTAATTCATTTCTAAAAAGGAAATTCGAGGCTCGATAAAATATTCTAGTCCATAAAAGCAAAAAACGAGCTTTTCAATCTGTCTAAAGCTTAACAGGCGTTAGATTTAGAGATTGGTGTTCTCGAGCCAACTCACGTTGATCAGAGAAAAAATATTGCTTGGCAACTCCTCTTAATAATCAAGGTTGACGTTTTAATATAGAACTTGAAGAATCAATACCTGTGACGCGGGGAGAATTTCTTGCATGATTGAACAGATTTCGGAGAATCGGGTGGCTTGTTTTCGTATTGTAAGCGTGGAGGGGGTATTAGGGGCTTGATTTTCCCTCCATCAAACAGTTCATCAGCAGATAATGAACTTTTCTCCAGTTGACCACTAAAATCAAAAGCAAAATCTGCAGCATCATCATTGGTAGTATCACCACCACCAGTAGCGGCGGCGCTGTAGTTCTTGAAGTCTCTGTAGAGGGCGGAGACACGGGTGGGGCTGGTGGGGGTACTGTAGAATAAGGTGCCAAATCGTTGTGGGCTTGAAGGGGCAGTTATGTATGGTGAAGTGCTCGCACTGTCAAAGTTGAACTCCACAGGCGGTGATGGTAACATCACCTCCACCTCCATTGGTGAGTCTGTGTGAGAGAGAAACTCTGCAAATGGCAGAAATGTAATGAAAGATGATACATATATACAAAACACAAATACATACAAAGAGAGGGGTAGGAGTGGGGGTGAGGGTTGTGGTGGGGGGTGAGATTGACTAGTAGCAGAGCCGCCCTTCACATCTTGCTTGATTATTCTTGTAACGGACTGTCGTGTGCTATTTGGATACCGTAATATATTCCTATTCAATAATGTTAAGATGGTTGTTAAGATTTGAAGTTTCATTTCGACTTAAAGATCTATGTTGTGAAAATAATAGTCCAAATTTTTATAAATTGATATATATTTTCATCTTTATTCGATACGAAATTTTATTTCTTAATATGCCACCACAAAATGTTGGTTCATTTGAACAGATCAATTTTGAAATTCATGTGCTCGTTTTTTAGTCTTAATCGGATCGATTTGCTCGTTAAAATTTAATGTACTTTGATACCATATTAAAATTTGGAGTTTTATCCTCAAATATCAACCTTGTTGAGAGGAGTATCACAAACTTTTATAAAATGATCTATATTTTCATTTTTATTCGATATGAGATTTTATCCCTTAACACTCATATTTGATTCAATTATAAAAGTGAATTAAAATTTAAATTAAAGTCAATAACTAATTTTAGAATAATGTTATCGTATATGAGCAATTATATAATGGTTTTACATACAGATTATGTGTCAAAAGAGAGGGGAGAAGGGTTTTTTTTTTTCCTTGGTTGGTGAAATTCTTACCCAATCACATTTCACAACATAATATGTATGTAAACCATTATATAAACTTATTACGTACATGTAGCACAACCGATAATTTTAACCGCATATTTTTTGAGACTCACAATTTTTCAACAACACATTCTATAAACTTTTTATCGGAATCTACTGAAAATCTTATTTTATCTAAACCAAGAAGGGGTGAAGTACGAGATCCATTCTATTGCACTAAGTGCATGTTTCGAAAAGTTAATAAGTAGTTATAAAGTGTGAGTAATAAAAGTGTTTGTAACTTGTAGGTTGGGAGTTTTATGAAATATGTGAATAAAAGATATGATTGATTAGTGTATTTTATGCATTTATATAAGCTCATAAAGTTACTTAAGATTTGATTATTTGGAGTGAATTTCTACTCATATCACTGTATATATTATTTTTTTTAGATAAAACACTAACGTTGAGTTGAATCAAGAAAAAAATGAAGAGATTTTGAGCTTAATTGAAGCTGAAATGGTGGATTGCACGACCATCAAGGAATTGAGAAATTGATGGGAAGTTTGGAATAGTTGATTGGAGGATTTCATAAATTTTAAAGACCAAATTCAACATTTGGAGAGTTTGGGGACCAGAAGTGGAGGAAATAAGAATCTTGGGGTTTAACTTGAACATGTTCACAACTTGAATGACCAAAATCGAAAAGATTCAAAGTTTGTGGATCAATTTGGATGAAATCATAAGTTGAAGGATTGAAATTAACAAAGTCAAAGGTTGAAGGACTAAATTTGATGAAAGTTAAAGCTTGAAGGACCAAACTTTGAAAATAATGAAGAAATGAAGCTCTCTACCTCAAATTGCATTCTGATGTCGCTGCTGGGCAACTTTGGGAACTTAATTTTAACTTAGTCACACCTTCACCTTACCCGATTCCAAAAGATAGGTGGTTGCTTCAAATATTTTGGCGTGAACAAAGAAGCAATCAAGATGCATTCGTCTTCTAAGTTTTAAAATAGGTAATGCGCGATAATGCGTTTCGATCGAGTATCAAACATTGCAAGCATATGTGTATTTATGCAAAGGATACGCAAAGTTATGGGTTGTTCTAATTTTTAATATTATTTTAAATATAGTGAACTAATAAATAAACAAAATAATTCATTTTTTTAAACTTTATACATATTTCTCAAATTTCAAAAAATAAAATAAAATAAAAATTTGTTCAAAATTATAATTACTAAAACTGCTTAGTAATTTGTTCATACAATTAGATTAGACACGACATCGATTTTTTTTTTTTTTAAAAAAATCTTAAATCTTATCTAACTCTTTATTGAGTTCTAATTCAATCTCATCTTTTTCATCCAAATCATCTTTCATGTCATTCGATACAAAATGTGTATCTCACATAATTAGGTTTACTAACATCTTCAACAATTGCAATTTTCCATCCAACACCACCAAAACTTTCTTTTAGCTCATCATCTTCAGAAATAGAATTAGATGCCGTGGATGAATTGTTTTGCTCCATTGACTCTAGTAAATTGAAGCAAGATAAAATTTGATAAAAAAAGAAAAACTAGAACCTTCAAAATCATTCTAATTTAATGATGGATGAGTTTGATAAATATTTTTCCTAAAATTAAAATCTAGAGGAGAAAAAATGACCCTAAAAGTTCTAATTAAGTGAACAATACAATAATGAAATATATGCCTTCAAGTTTCTACAACTCAATGAAGATCTCAGCTGTTCTTACGACACAGATCAACCACAAGCAGCTGGAAGTCGAACAACCAGCAAACACCAGCAGAGGAAACCACTTGACAGCTCACCTCCAGCTCAACTACAACCCGATAGCTAGTTGGAAGAATAATTTAGTTAGTTTGTTAGTTGGGATTAATTATCTATAAATACACTGATATAATTCATAATTGATTTAAGTTGAAGTAATAGAAAACTTCATCTTCCTTTTCTTCATTTCATCGATTGATGTAACCATGGTTGCAAATTACATTGAGTTCATTTTATGATTTCTACAAGGTATCAGAGCTTTAGCAAGAATCTTTTGTTCATCATCAATACTTCAATCATCAAATCATGTCAGCCTCAGCCGATTGCCTTCCCAATCTGACTGATGATTCAACTAGCCATTACTACTCGCGTCCAAATGATAATCCAGGTGCATTGATTGTCTCAGAGATCTTCAATGGAGATAATTACACATCGTGGAGCCATGCAATATCCATGGCATTGAGTGTGAAAATTAAATCCAGATTCATTGATGGAACTCTGAAATCCCCAAATCCACCAACAGGTACTACATACAATTGTTGGCTTAGAGCAAATAATCTGGTTTTATCATCGCTGTTGAATTGTGAAATGAATTTGCCAGAGCTTGTTATATATTTCATCTGCATATGAAGTGTGGACTAAATTGAAAATGAGGTACAGCAGAAGTGATTGACATATAGTGTACCATCTAGAGAAGTATCTCAGTGCCATCTCACAGGGATCACAAAGTCTCACCAACTATTACAATTCGTTTAAATCCATCTGGGAAGAATACATTAGCTATAGATCTTTACCAAAGTGCAATTGTGGAATATTGTCGACTTGTACTTGTGAAATATTGAAAACCATATCAGACACTCAATAGGCAGATGCAATTATGAAATTTCTTATAGGATTAAATAAATCCTATTCTGCACTACGAAGTCAGTTGTTGCTTATTTCACCACTCCCATCACTAGCCAAAGTTTATGCCCTTATGCTTCAAGAGGAGAGTCAAAGGGACCTACATAATTCTTCAACAATAGAATCAGCAGCTATGACGACAAGGCAGCCATATAGTAAACCTCCTCCTTGGAAGGACAAAAGGAAAGGAAAATGTACCCACTGTGGCTACTTCAACCACACTGTGGATAAGTGCTTTCATCTGATAGGTTTTCCACCTGGATGGAAGGGATCAAAGGGGTCAAAGATTTTAGTAGACAACCCTACTGCACACACTGTAATTGGGGACCAGTCCACAGAGGATGAAGGATCAAGTTTGTTGTTTAATCAAGACCTCTATAAGCAATTCATGGCGTTTGCTAAAACCCAACAAATGCTTCCTCAATCATCTAACTCAGCAAACCAAACAGCAGCCACCACTAATACATGTATATCACTTTGCAATTCAATTTTTTCCCAAAGCTAAAACTACTACCTGGATTATCGATACTGGGGCCACAGACCACATGGTGTGTTCACCCACATTCCTATCATCAGTTGATTTCACCACAACCACAAAAGTTAACTTATCTAATGGATCATATGTTCCAGTTACTCACATTGGAAAAGTGAAAGTTTCTGAAAATCTAGTTATTGAAAACGTGTTATGTGTACCGTTCTTTTCTTTTAACCTTTTATCAGTATCTAAACTAACCAAAGCTTCTAATATTATTGTATGCTTCTCTGTATCTCATTGTTTTATACAGGATCGGGCCAGCAAGAGGATGATTGGTTTTGCTAGAGAAAAGGATGGACTATATCACCTCATTCATGTCCAAAAGAAACCTTCATATTCACCTACTTCTTTTACTTCCAGAATACATGTTACTGCTCATGCTAATTACAACCTTTGACATTATAGACTAGGACACATCTCCAGTGTTAGAATGTCCAAGATTCCCTGTATTTCATCACATATTTCTTGTAAGAATTCGAATATATGTGAACTTTGCCCTTTAGCAAAACAAAAGAAATTACCATTTCCAGTTAGTATTTCGATTTCCAATAAAAATTTTGATTTAGTACATTGTGATATTTGGGCCCCATTTCATGTTCCTTCCTATGATGGTTACAAGTTCTTTCTCACCATAGTCGATTATTCCAAATGCACATGGGTTTACATGATGCAATCAAAAGCTGAACCTCGTAATCCATCAAATGGTCATCACACAATTCAATACCATAATTAAAGTATTACGAACAGATAATGGGGCTGAATTCCTCATAACTAATTTCTATAATACACCTGGCATTTTGCATCAGAAAATTTGTGTTGAAACCCCTCAGCAAAATGGAACCGTGGAAAGAAAACATTAGTTCATTTTGCAAGTTGCCAGGACACTTCTCTTTCAATCAAATGTGCCCCTTATCTTTTGGAGTGATTGTATTCTCACTGCAGTTCACATCATCAACATAATCCATTCCCCATCTCTTGGTAATAAAAGCCCATATGAAATGCTTTTCCAAAAGTCACCAAACTATCATCATTTTCGAACATTTGGGTGTCTGTGTTTTGCCAGCACACTCACTAGCCACAGAAATAAATTCTCCCATCGTGCATCAAGATGCATCTTCCTTGGATATCCACTTGGTTCCAAATGATATAAAGTCTATGATATTCAAAATCACAGATATTTCATTAGTTGAAATGTTGTTTTTCATGAATCCTCATTCCATTATATGAGTTCTTCACTTCACTCTTCAAGTGATCCTTGCATCTTTCCAATTCCTGAACCTTCTTTGGACATCCCTTATCTCCAGACACAAATATTGAAGATAATTCATCAAATGATAACATATCTTTCCCTAGGCCAAAAGAGGAAGCAGCTTGCCTCCTTCTCCCATCCATTCAGCAGAGTCCATTTTTCCTCCCATCTCTTCTGCAGAATCCCCTCCATCTATTCCACAACCAATAACCAGAAAGTCTAGCCACCAAAAGCACCCACCCTTATACCTAAATGATTATCAGTATGATTTACCCATCTCTTCAGCTACATTTCAGTCATCCAGCTGGCTAGATCAACTGCACCTGGTAAGCCCTTTTCTATCTCTCATTTCTTATCCTATGATAGACTTAACCTCAAGCACAGAGCATTTACTACCTCTATCACATCTGCATATGAACCAAAATTTTATAAACAAGCCATCAAATTCCCACATTTGCAACCTGCCATGGAAAGTGAAATTAAGGCTCTTGAAATAAACAACACTTGGACTCTCACTCCTCTGTCGTCTAGTAAGCACAAAATTGGGTGTAAATGGGTTTACAAAGTCAAATTCAAAGCTGATGGATTAGTGGAAAGGTATAAAGCGCGTCTGGTTGCAAAAGGGTTACACCTAGCAGGAAGGTTTGGACTTCTTTGATACTTTTTTCCCTGTGGCAAAATTAACCTCCATTCATGTTCTTCTAGCAGTGGCAGCAGTTAATAATTGTTTCCTTCATCAATTAGACGTCAACAATACATTTCTTCACGATGATCTACATGAAGAAGTGTACATGGATCTACCTCAGGGTTATCTCAGCAGTGATCCCTCACTTGTATGTAAGCCAAATAAGAGCCTATATGGCCTAAAACAGGCGTTCCGCCAATGGTTTCCAAAATTGATTTCCAGTCTCATTTCATATGGCTTCCATCAAGCCAATTCTAGTTCATCTTTGTTTTTGAAGTCTACCAAATGTTCATTTCTTATTTTATTGGTGTATGTTGATGATATCCTCCTTGCAAGCAATGATCTTCATGAAATATAGATTATCAAGAAATTTCTGGATGATCAGTTTACTTAAAAACTTAGGGAAAATTAAAGTACATTCTTGGCTTGGAGGTGGCTAGATCCCATCAAGGCATTAGTGTTTGTCAAAGAAAATACGCCTTGGATATCCTTGAAGATTGTGGGTTTTCAAGCTGCAAACCAGTGGCATTTCCTAAGGAATTTTTCCTTAAACTCACAGCAACTGATGAAGATCTCTTACTTGACCCTTCAAGTTATAGACGACTTATTGGCAGACTCATTTAGCTAATAATTACTAGGCCTAACTTATCATACTCTGTTCAAGTTCTTAGCCAGTTCATGTCCAAACCAGCCACGCCTCATCTTAATGCTGCACACAGGGTCCTCAAATATATTAAAGCTACACCAAGTCAAGGATTGTTCTTTTCATCAAAGTCTACTTTCCATCTGAAAGCATACAGTGATAGAGATTGGGCTGGATGCCTTGACACAAGGCGCAGCATCACTGGTTTTGCCATATTTCTTGGGGATTCTCTTATCTCTTGGAGGTCGAACAAACAATCCATGGTGAGTAGGTCTTTAGCTGAAGCTAAATATAGAGCTTTAGCATCAACAACTTGTGAGATCCAGTGGCTACTTTATCTCCTACATGACCGGGCGATTGATCATTCTCACCCTGCACTTTTATATACAGATAGTAAGTCTTCTTACTTCGTGCTTCCTCTGTGTAGCGTTTTCTTTTTTTTCTCTTCCAGCCTTTGTAGCTAATTCTTGTGGCTGCAAATAATTCATACCGTGTCCTTTCTGGGCAACCAAGCAACCAGAGTGAAGGGGTGATTGTAGGAGTGTTTTGGGTCTTGGAACACTGTGGTTCAATTCGATATCTTTGTGAAATACTAAGCCTGGAAGCTTTGATGTCAACTTTCCACTCAACATTCTGGTATCAGAGCCTTGGTGGTGTAGTGTGAGAGTCCCGGGCAGGACCAGAAACTGGTAGGAGGAACGTATCGAAAATTTTGTTCGATTTTCATAGTTCAACCACACCTACAATCTCGATTTCTGGCCAAACTAGTGACCATTTGAAGAATCCAATACGACAAGAAGAATCAGTAGGTGGAGGCGCACCTAGGTCCACCGCCCGTGGTGGTGAAGGTCGCCGCCGACGGTAGTCCGTGAGAACTTCGACAGTGGCTCGTAGAGGCGAGTTCGGCACAATCTAAGGAAGTTTTCTTTAGAACGTATTTTTCTAACGAGACTTCTAAATTTTTGTGGTGTTAGTTTTCTGTTTCAGGTAATACGGTGAAATCTTGACGATTTTTCCCCTGCACATTGTGATTCAGTTATGCATTCGGTCGGTTGTGGGAGACTTTAGGGCGAATAATGGTGGCCCTAAAGTGTTAAAGTCATATTTCTTATAATTTACAGTCTCAGATATGTTCGCTGTGGTAAATTGGCTAATCTCGTTTAATTTTCAGCACTAGCGCGTCATCGTGTGGGGTGACAATATAATTGTGGTTATTGTGTGGGGGTAATCATTACTTATGCTATAAATTAAGAATTACTTGCCTTTAGTTGCTACGTAAGAAAATTGTTTATTTGATAAATTCTAGCATACTATCTTTGTGATATTTTATGTGTGAAACTGTTTTGATTGACATATCTCATGTTGCACTGTTAAGTTATTAGAATACCTAGATCTTACCCGTTTGAATATTTCATTGATCTAAGATCGAGAATCTTACGAAATTATGATATTCTAAAACGGTGTATATTTGCGACTCTAGGCCTACTTTGTGTGTCTTAATTGTGATATTGTATTTTTGATTGATTATTAAAAAATGACAACTCAAAATTTTGATTTGGGAACTTTTAATGGAAAATGTAATTTTTCAATCTGCTAACAAAAAATGAGAGATATTTTGATTCAACAAAATGTTTCAAAAGTCTTTGATGGCAATTTTTTCGCTGATTTTTCAAAAGAACAAAAAGAAGAAGTTGATGAACTTGCTTATACCTAAATTATTTTACACTTGACTGAGAAAAATGAGTAAACTAAAAACCACTAAAGAACTTTTGAAAAGTGGGAAGACTTGTATTTGCTCAAATTTACTCTAAACAAGTTTTACTTACTTGAGAGTTTTTTCAATTTAAAAATGGATTCTTCAAAAGATCTTGATGACAATTTAGACGTGTTTAAAAAACTTGTTCAAGCTATTGTTAACTGTGNTTTTCAATTTAAAAATGGATTCTTCAAAAGATCTTGATGACAATTTAGACGTGTTTAAAAAACTTGTTCAAGCTATTGTTAACTGTGAAGAGTCAGCGTCTGATACATATAAGGCTATTATTTTGTTGAATTTCATACCTAATACTTATAAGGAAGTAGTAGAGACACTTTGACGCCTGAAATTGTCATTGACTCCCTTAGAAGTAAGGAGATAAAATTAGAACTGAAAAATATGATAAAAAAAGCGGTGAGATTCACATGATGAGGGGTAGAACTCAATTTAGGCAAAACATTCATGATGGTTACCAAAGTAATGACGAGTCAAGTAGTAATGGAGGTAGAAAGAAGAGAAATAGTAGGCCTAGATCCAAATCTAGGACCAATGTTAAGAAATGTTATGGCTGTGGCAACACAGGGCAATTTGTAAATGATTGCTATAAAGAGAAAAATAAGCAAAATGGTAAAGAGAGAGACGAAGTAAATGTATTGTCTTTTATTTACGATATTGGTGATGGTGAGATCTATATGATTACTAGTCATATTGCTTATCCTGCTGAATTAAATTTGACTGTCGATTCCCATTTGCATTAATGGATACTTGATTCTGTTGCATCGTTCCATGTGACATCATAAAAGAATTGGTTTGAAAATTTACATGAATCAAATGATGGACATGTTGTGATGTGTGATAACTCCGCTTATAATGTTGTTGGAATTTGTGATATTACTTTAAAGTTTGATACTGACTTTGTGCATACTTTAAAAGATATTAGATATATATCTCTAAATTGTCTAAAAATTTGATTTCAATAGGAAGACTTGAGAAAACTAACTTCACTGGTAAAATTGGAAATGAAATTTAGAAATTGGTTAAGGGTGCACTTGTCTTTATTAAGGAAATCAGGAAAAATGATATTTATATCACTACTAGGAAAGTGTGAGAGGTTTAAATTTCTCTATCTCTTCTGCTAAGGTCGATCACACACATAAATAACACAAGTATTAAGGGGATTAGACTTTTTAATGAAAAAGGTGCATTTGGAAATGACTGGGCGTCTGATTTATCTTTCTGTGACCATTATGTGCTTGGTAAACATTATAGAACTACTTTCTTCACGAGTGTTCATAAAGCGAAATGCATACTTGAATATGTACATTCGAATTTATGGGGTCCCTCTAGCAGTCACACCTCGAGTGAAAATAGGTACTTCTTGTCTGTTATCGATGACTACACTAGAAAAGTTTGGATTTATCTTTTAAACGATAAATCTGACACTTTTCATAGTTTTAATAATTGGAAAAGACATGTTGAAAATCAAACTGGTAAGAAGATCAAGTTTTTGAGAACTGATAATAGCATAAAGTTTTGTAACATTGAATTTGACAATATGTGAAAAGAAAATGGGATAACAAGACATAATACTGTTCCTTACATTCCCCAACAAAATGGTGTAGCGAAAATGATGAATAGAACCATACTAATAAAGTGCGTTGCATGATGTTAAGTTCTGGAGCCCCAAAATCTTTTTGGGGCGAGGCTGTTATGACTGCTTGTTATTTGATCAATNCCCCAACAAAATGGTGTAGCGAAAATGATGAATAGAACCATACTAATAAAGTGCGTTGCATGATGTTAAGTTTTGGAGTCCCAAAGTCTTTTTGGGAAGACCCTGTTATGACTGCTTGTTATCTGATTAATTTAACTCCATCTGCTGCATTGAATGGTGATACTCCGCATGAAAAATGGTCAGGTAAACTAAGTGATTATTCTATACTTAGAACTTTTAGGTGTACTGCATTTTCTCATCAAAGTGAGGGAAATCTTGAACCTAGAGCTAGAAAATATATTTTTCTAGGTTACACTGAAGGTGTCAAGGGTTATAGATTGTGGTATAGGAGCCAAAATGGGGTTAATATTATTGTGAATAGAGATGTTACATTCAATGAGGGTGAAATGCCGCGCCTTAAAACTGAATCTGAACTTGTGAATGAAGAAGAACAAGGTGAAGAGAGAAATCAGTTGAAAGTAGAGTTAAGAAAACTTAGCACATTTGTCCCTGTTGTACAGAGTGGGGTGGAGAATTAGGATCAACAACCTGACATGGAGAATAGAGATGAAGTAGTAGAAGAACATTCTGAAGAAGAGAATTCTTTAGCAGATTATAGCTTAGCTAGGGATAAAGATAGGATACAGTCTAGAGCACCTATAAGATTTGTATACGAGTCTGAGCTAGCTTTTGCTCATGCAGGCTATGAGGAGCTAGCTGATAGAGAGCCAAAGACCTTTAAGGAGGCTATGAAAAGTGAACAAGTTGAAGAGTAGTTTAAGTCAATGAAAGATGAGATGAGTTCTTTAGAAAAGAATCAAACTTGGGAGCTAGTACCTAGACCTAAGAATAAATCTATTTTTGACTGTAAATATGTATTTAAGGTTAAGGAGGGCACTAGCACATCTGAACCCTTAAAATTTAAGGCTAGGTTAGTGGTCAAGGGGTACACTCAAAATGATGGGGTTGATTATAATGAGATTTTTTCACATGTTGTTAAGTATACTACTATTAGAGGCATACTTGCATTCATTACACATTTTGACTGAGAAATTGAACAACTTAATGTAAAAACTATTTTTTTACATGGTGAACTTGATGAGCAGGTCTTTATGAATCAACCAATGAGTTTTATAAAGATAAACTAAAATCTGATCATGTGTGCTTCTTGAAAAAGATCTTTATATGGTCTAAAACAATCACCTAGACAATGGTATAAAAGATTTGATTCTTTTGTACTATCCATAGGGTTTCAACGAAGTAAGTTTGATCATTATTTATATTTCCAACATAATGATTATAATAATGACTATGTGTTTTTATTACTATAGGTAGATGATATGCTCTTAGTTGGTTCATCACCTAAGTAGATAAATAATATAAAAACAAATTTGAATGGTGAATTTGACATGAAAAATCTAGGAAAGGCTAAAAGAATCCTAGATATGGAAATTGAAAGAGATAGATCAAGTTCTGTTTTGTTTTTTCATCAATCCTCGTATGTTTCAAATGTGTTAAAGAAATTTGACATGCATGAATGCAAACATGTTACATTACCTTCAGCTAATAACTTTGTATTATCTAAAGAGCAAGCCCCCTGTAATGAAAAAGAAATAGAATACATGAGTAGAATCCCATACTCCAATGTGATTGGTTCTGTTATGTATTTGATGGTTTGCACTAGACCATATTTAGCTTTTGCTGTTAGCACTCTTAGTAGAAACATGTCTAATCCTAGTCCTGAGCATTGGGAGGCCTTGAAATGGATGTTAAGGTACTTAAAATGGAACTAGTAATGTAGGTCTAATTTTTGGTGTTAATAATGAGGGTGTAAAATTAAAGGATTTTGTAGACGCTGACTATGTTGGGGATAGAGATAATAGGAAATCTACCTCTTTCCATATGTTTACTTTGTCTAACTTCTGTGGTAGTTGGAAATCACTGTTACAACACATAATTGCACTATCCACAACATAATTTGAATACATTGTTATCACCGAAACTATTAAAGAAGTTTTATGGCTTAGAGGCCTATTTCATGAACTTTGTGTTTTGAATGATTATGTGGTAGTATATTCTGATAGTCAGTCTTCTAAACATTTATGCAAAAATCTTGTTTTTCACGAACGCACCAAATACATTGATGTGGTATTGTATTTCATTAGAGATATTGTGTNGCATTAAAGTGTTGCCATTGATGAAGTTTAGAAGTTGTAAGGATCTTCTAAACGTCGGTAGATGTAAATAGTTTTTTATTTTATCGGTTCTCATTTTGGAATTGTCACTAATGGATGATAATGTTTTCTAGCAGGTCCTTTGACACCAATGTGGAGATTTGTAAGGCAAATTGTTGTCAAATGACTTCTCGGACAATGATGTTAATAATTATTTATTCAGTCGACCAATGACTGAATTGAAGCATCGATACCATAATTGTAACGACCTAAACATATAACCTACTTAGACAATTTGAAGTAGCCTAATTTTATTAGAGCTACTCATGGCCTGACCAATTACTCCTTAGATGACTTTTTTGGTTGATAGTCAATTTATTCTTTCCTTATTAACTTTGGGCCTAATTACTTTTTAACCTAAAAGCCCACCTATTTATTATATATGTTGGCTCTCGTCTCCTGGCCTTGGTAGTATGAAAACATTATTTGCAAAGCCTACCTGTGAGTGAAAGAAATTGGTTGCAGTCTTCTTACTTTGTGCTTCCTCTGTGTAGCATTTTCTTCTTTTTCTCTTCCAGCCTTTGTCGCTAATTCTTGGGGCTACAAATAATTCATACCGTGTCCTTTGTAGGCAACCAAGCAACCAGAGTGAAGGGGTGATTGTAGGAGTGTTTTTGGGTCTTGGAACATTGTGGTTCGATTCGGTATCTTTGTGAAATACTGAGCTCAGAAGCTTTGGTGTCAACATTCCGCTCAACACCCTTCAATTCTATGCCTTTGATTTATAGAAACCCTATTGATTTCCCACAGATGGTGCTCACTTTTTGACCTCAAAAATGTAAGCCAACGAATCATTGGCCACCCGATTGCTCAAGCTGCTCTCTAGTTCTGTTTCCAGCTAACACTATCAAGCAAAGTTCTAGGAGAAAAAGAGCAAGAATTTGGCTAAGGTTTCTAATATTCCTATCCGCACTCTTAGGGTCGTTTTGTATCACGTGGATTTATAGAGTAACATAGTAATGAAGAAACGTATATTCACTTTGCTGAATATATAGAATCTTAATGAGAATAATATTTGAACGTTTAGAGAAAGTTTCCATGTCCAATGAATATCTTTATCAAGAATAATCGAATTACACTCACATCAAGCCCTCTACACGATGGCTTGGAGGAAATTGTCAAATCTTATGCAGTAACATTAAGTTTGGCACGTAGTATATTGGATAAAATTGGATTGTGCAATAACATTAAGTTTGACACGTAGTATATTGGATAAGATTGGATACTACAACAAACCACATTTTCACTTTTTGCTTTTTTAATACTAGTCAGCCAATGTTCTATCACTTAGTGCCAAAAAGATTTCAATGTTATTCTTGAATTATGAATTTAAGCTTCAAAACACACATACACTAGAGAAATAAAATTTAATTCCCAGTCAATTAATTGGAATCTCACAATCAAAGAAAAATTATGATTCACTTGAAGCATCATATGAATTCAATTCCCCGTACAAACATGGCATAAGAGCTTGTAGGCATCGGAAAGTTCTTAAAATTACTATTTCGGCAATAAACAAACCCCACAAATATAGCAAACCATCTATAAACCTTCATGGTTACACAATATTTATATTCAAAACTTGCACTATAATCATATGTATGTATGTATGTATGTATAAGGATAAAAATCCCCAGTTAAATATGAAAACAATACTTGAATAAGGCCTCTGCTATTCCTTTTGAAAAAATGTACCAAAAAAACACAATAAATTTTGAAACTTTTTGCAAAGTACTCTACAGTTATCAAGAAACAGTGGACTAACACAATACAAGGATAGCCAGAATTTTCAAAAGATTCAAAATTTATGTAAAAAAGGAATAACTTTCCGATCTTGGTTAAAATTACCAGTCATAATTATAATTTAATAACATTTATTAATTCGGAAAAATAGACAAAAAATATATATATCAAACTCTTTCCTTTTATATAATATCTGGAGGAAAGAAAGTAATACATTAAGATTATTGCCATAATTCTCTTTTTTAAGAGAACCCAATAAATAAAGGGAAAGACTAGTTGATTTGTTGAATGATGAGTATAAAAGTAATATAGAATCATACCTAAGAGAAGGATAAACTCGAAGCAACAAGCTTGTTTCTGGAAAATATCACTCACAAATCGAGAAAGAATTAATAGGATTTTCTATTGGATTTGACTTAAAATTAACTACAAATTAATTGTATATATATAACTAACAGCACAAAAGAAGGTTTCAAGTGAAGGAAACAGGCTCAGCTTAATTAAAGTGTATTCCGATCTCTTCTTACTTCACAGAGGATCTATATCTGCTAGGGATAAAACCCTAATCCCATTTTGAATAAGCAATAAAAAACACAACCAAAATCAAAATCAAAATCAAAATCAAAATCGAAAAACAAGTAACAAATAAGAAAAAAAGGTGTACAGCTGTTCATCCACTCACCGTTACAGCTAGTGTAAATCAACCCCAAATAATTGTGTATGGATTCTTACATATATATGGCATGGGGCGAAACACCATAGCAGATTTTCGTTCCCTCTCCCAAAAAGCTCCTAGGTTTCGCATATATAATGATTAAATGTAGTTCCAGAAGCCTTTGAAGGAGAGAGAACAAAAGTCTGCCTTGGTGATACATTAGAGAAACTTATGTGAGCAAGAAATGGAATTTTGTTGCTGGCTTGATTAAATTATGGAAGAGAGAGAGCCTAGAATTAGCAAGGAATCATGACCAATGTGTGGGAGGGAAATTTGTTGTGAGGCCTAGATATCCTTGCCCGCCACGTCGAAAACTATAACTATAACTAAATTTAAATCAATAAGGATATGTTTGATTGCAATGGTGGAAAATGGATAAAAAGAAAATAAATTCTAGAAAAAATAATTATATAGAACTTGCTTTCTAGGGAATTATTAATGAAATGTGTTTGATTGGTATAATTTTTCACTCGATTTTTTTTAAAAAAATTTTTGGATCTTTTTGCGTTCGTTTGGCTTTGTTTTATATGGAAATTGTGAATTAAAGTGATAATTTTTTTCACAATTGATTATAAAATTTGTTTCCATTACAAAAAAAAAAAACCTGGAATTTCAATTTCCCATCAAAATGGTGGGAAAATCAATTCAATGATTTTCTATAAATGTGCACATGGGAGCCATTTTGGGAAAACCAATTCCATGGCAAATTTATGGTATCAAACAAGGTAAAAGTTGGAAAATAAAATTTGAATTCCATTTTCCATGATTTAAAAAAAAAATTCAAACAGGGCCTAAGTATTTGTCTCGAATAACATTTCAAGTTTATTTATGAAAATTATGCCATCGGGCATGTCATGCATATCCAAGAAAGACATAATTAGTTTGCACGCATGCAATGGAGCAAATTGAAAACTAAATATGAATGAATGAATGTTTAATATTTCAGACGAGATGCTTCAACAACTTAAATCAATAGATTTTAATTCTTGATATATTCTGATCAAAACAAGCGAGGATATATATGACCCTATAAAACACAATTCAATCCATTTCCCCATTTTATTCCTTGTTACTTAGAACAATTTCTGTTATAGATTGATCTCCTTCTTTCGGTGGGAATGTGGGACAAATCCAAAATGTTATTGACACAAAAGGTTAGGCTAGATAATGTAATTTAAAAGTTAATTATTAGAGAGGGAGTGGACATATTTATTGCTATAATATAGTTTTTAACACGTCACTCTCGCTCGCGTTGAATTTAATTTTTAATCGGAGAGTGAATTATGTACCATCAATTATCTTAACTTGAGATTTTGCTCATCGAGCTAATCACAAGTTATGAAAATATAAACAATTGAAGTGGAGTTACATTTATTTATTTAAATTCAATATTTAATAAAATAATTCCAGTAACATGCTAAAGATTCATAGGATTGTATAAATTATTAATTTTTCAAAATTTGGGTTCAAAATCCAAGGATCACAATCACATTGACGCAGCAAGGAGTAAAAAAATTAACCTTAATGCATGCAATACGCCGCGTCTCACCCTTTGGCCGTCTGCTGAAAGCTATCTATCTGTTTAAAATATAAAAAAAAAATAGATTGTTATTTGGCGTGAACAGGGGAAGGTGGCATTTACGACCATGCAAAAAGGATTAAAATTGAAGTTAAAATCAATTATTAATTATAATTATATACTCAACTTTTTAATCATACATTTCATTATTTTTATTTTTTTCAAAATTTACCAAAAATCTATTTTTTTTTTATCTAAATCAAATAAGAACTGCGTATTATATGTAAAGACGAAGCATAAATATAACAATACTAGGATCTCGTCTAATCTTAATGTGCTACAGTTTGATTCAGCTAGAAAAGTTGATTAAAATTTAAGTTAAAATCAATAATTAATTTTAATTATATATTTTATAGGACTCAACTTTTTAATCATACATTTCATTAATTTTTTCTTTTCAAAATCTATTAAAAATCTAATTTTCATTTAAACAAAACAAAGGCTGCATATTATATGTAAAGACGAACATGAGATCGATAAATTCTTTAATTTTGGAAAATATCATGGTAAGTTGGAAATCTCTCCAAAGATTTCATATGAACGAAACTAAACCTCAACGCGGTTAAGCGGCCATAAATAGTACATAATGCAAGTCTAAGTAATATAATAAACTCTAATATAATAACACAATCTAAATAAAAATATTAAAAATCAAATCAAGCCTTGCACCGTATCACTACAAACAGGAAGGGTTAACACAAACGACAAATTAATTTTTTTTTTCTCAATAAATAAATTTAGGGTTTTTTTAGTCGAATCTTGTTTAGCCAGTCGTTTAGTTATTTGTGTACAATTAGAATGAAAATTACAAAGTTTTATGTTGCTTGTCAATCTGCCATAATCTTCGAACTTGAAATCGAAAGCATAAAATAAAAGTGTAGACGAATAGGAGCTTGCATGAAAGACAAATTAAAGGAACAAAGTTAGATGTAATGTCCCAGCTTGCATGAAAGACAAATTAAAGGAACAAAGCTAGATGTAATGTCCCCCAACTTTTACAAACAGGACACAAAGATGATCTTCTTTGTTTTGTTGGTAGCTAGCCTTTTTAATACAAATCTTGGGGGTTTATCGACTCAACTTTACAAAGAAAAGTAAATTGAAGTTTTGACAATAACATGCACAAAAAAAATTGTATCTTGAGAGGCAGACGCTCGTTTGATTTTGTTAACACCGTTGAAAATTTTGAGTGGGATCCGTTCGTATATTTTGGAAGATAGAAGTTGATTCGTGTTCTCCTTCGTGAGAATATCGAAGTCATATATTTACTTGTCAAAAATGATAATCGGGTGAATGAAAAATCGAAGCTTGTAATTGATGACTTCAAAGGATTTTACAAAGACAGTTTCATATGCATGAAAATGGATTCAAATGTTTCATAATTATAAAACATGGCACTTGGAGGGAAAACTATATGTAGTTTGTCCCACATAAAAAGATTATAAAAGCAATGACCACTTTATATATGATTACACTTTGAAATGATGTAATCATGTGTGACATAAAATCTCTTTCCAAGTGCTCGCGCAGTAGGGTACAAATCAAGGATCTAAAGTGTACATCGGATCTTGAACTTGTGTGTGGGTGCGACATGTGCACACGAATGTCGGACTGAATGAACCAAAAATTGACCATTTAGGAGTGTTGATCGTTTGATTTTCCGCAAGTGAACAGAATTATGAACAAGTAATATAGTAGTGTGTAGAGTGTCGAACCCACGATGACTAAGTATTTAATCGAGTTCAAATTAATAGTAACCTTAATCGAATAGTAAATAGATTTTGAGTTTTCTATACTAATATCTAAATTATCGATTAAACTAGAAAGCAATTTAACTGGTTTGATTTCAAATATGTGAAGGTATTGATAGGATGTCGAATCCCCCTTGTTAATTCATTTTTAGCACAACGAATTAAAATGACAATTTGTATTCAATCTTGTTGGTCATTTTTCCTAATTTAACTGAAAACATCTCTCGATAGTTATCCAATCTATTACCCTCATGTGACTTTCCTATCTCTTAATGAAATATGCAAACATGATAAATGTATTAAACAATCTAGAATACCTATGAAAACCATGTAAAGCATAGAGATATATCTCTATCCCCCATATCGAACTTTACAATGTTTATTATTTTTAGCGAAAAATCTATTATCTCTCTCGATAATAATAGATTCCAATAAATCATCTCAATTAATAGCTAATTAATTGAAAAGTCGGTAAAAACAATAATAAATATCCAAGAAAATAAACATACTAGTCGTCAAAATAATTAATTAATATTAAAAAATTCAAAACAAGGGTTCATCTCATCCTAACAATGTATAAAACTAGCTCAACATATCAAAATTACAAGAAATCATATTTAAGTGAAAAGATATAATCCAGATTTTTGATTAATTGAGAAAACGAAGGTGAATCTTGAAATTTTGAATCTATTCAATGGCTTCTTGATGAATTTTCATTTGCACCTTCTCTTTTTTGCCCAAAAAATCAAGTTTGAATCTTCACTTGATTGAATTCTTGTAAGTCCCTTTCAATTATCTCACAAAAACTATGAATTCTTTTCATTGAATGATAATAATTAATGAATATTGGAGTATGAGATGTATATGAGAGGTCTTCAATATGTATTATGTTGTTAGGTATTTGTAGGAGTAGAAAATTGATTGAAAATCATGTCCAAATTGATTTCCAAAAGAGTTCCAATCGAATAAGGAAAGTTTCATTCGTGTGTTGATTTTATCTCTGCATAGTAGTTCGTATTTTGGTTATAACTTTCTCTCAAGATATCCGATTAAGGCGATTCAAAGTGCGTTGTAAAGCTAGTGCAAAGGGATACAACGTTTCTAGAAAATAATATTTCCAATTCTAATACTTACTATGCCAAAAATGGATTTCAATATTCAGCTAAAAATCTGGAATATAACTTGTGCGATTGGAAATAAGTTTTGATAATATTTTGATATATTCCATTTCTTTTTGAGTTCTAATTTCATCCAATTATCTTATAAAAATATTCAAAGTATCTTCTTGTGTCAAAATCAACTATTGAATAATTACAATTTGGTTCCCAAACTTTGAATTTTGCCCATTTTCACCAATTTTGCTTCTTTCTTTCAATTTTTTGTTCAACCATTGAGTTTTGCCTATATAATTTCAATTTCATGTTCAACCATTAAGTTTTGCCTATATAACATAAAATACAACAATTTAAGATATATTTTGTCAGAAAAACTATCAAATATTGCTATTTTAGATCTCCAAATAAGTGTGTAAAATACAATTATCAAGTGTCTACGTTTTGCTTTTATTTTACTTCCTTAAAGTGGCATTCGATATTCTAAAACGGTTGAAACTCCAATTTTATTGTCATTATAATTTGGAGTTAATGGCATGTTTATAGACTAATTAATCCTCCATTACAGCCTACTTAAACAAGTCATTTTTCTTTCTCTCCACACACACGAAAATACTCTCTACTATATATACAACTTCCATTTTTTGTTTTCGGTTTTCTCCATTTCAGTATTTCTAGTTTTCGTCGAAAATTTTGGTGTTCCGTTCAGATACATATTCAGTTCGCCAGTGTAGAAATTCAGTACTAAATTTCTAAAGGTTTCTCCGTTGTATATTGGGAAACAGATGCTCGTGAAATCCTCAAGCACTTACTGTGAGGGAATGCGTTTGTTTTAAGGACACCGTGTTTACACATATCTCGGTTTGCAGATTTGTTCCATTTGACAATCAATTTATTTACTGTTTTATCTGTACAGTTTACTAATATTTTATTCTTTTCCAATATAACATATATTATAAAATTCTTCTATTATATTTTGTCTAACAAACACTAGCGCAAGGGGACAAAATCTGTTTCAAGAAGATCATTTGTAGTCGTACACTTCGCTTTATTTAATCTCTTTCTAATTTTTATGTGTTTCTACATTTCAGTCAGTCGGCATTTTGTGCATATTTTGATGTACAAATCTTGGTTTTGGTAAATCGAAATTTCATATGGTATTTTGCACGTAAAATGTTAATTGAACGCTTTTATGATATTTGGGTGCACGTACTTTTTGTTAAAAGGAATATAACTATGAAACAATTTTTCCAACAAAATGTATCTACTTCTTTCAGACAATAATCTATATTGAACTTTGACAATAACATGTACAGAAAAAACTAATGCAGAATCCATACTTTGAAGTCAATAAACCTTCTTGTCAAGGATGAAACAGGTAGGGAAATAACTTGCTCACCTTCATTTTCCACCATGACCCATCGGATCAAGAGTTTTATCTGGTTCAATCAAAGAAGACAAAAGATATTACTGTTATGATTAAACAAACATCCCTGTCGGTAATTTGAAAGCGTAAGTATAGTTAGATTGTTCGAATGACGAAATTATACTCCAGAATCAACCTTCATAATGCAAGTCACTATTCATGTTAATCTTTGTTATGAAAATTATATCCGAACTTGAATATAGTGAATATAAACTGAGATATGTTGTGAGCCGATTCTAAATTTGTTGAGAATACGAACTTAATTTTATGATTGTAGTTTTTATCTCGATACCGATTCAGTTGTGATGTGGATGAAGCTTTCTCTACAAGAATGATGAGAAGAAAGTAAGGGCATAATTAGGCTGGTCACTTGGAACAAAATGTCCTGCTATTTTAGTCACAAATGTTAGATTTTGGAATTCAAATGCATAGCCTACAACCTTAAAAATAATCCAAAAAATGTTTCAAATGCTATATTTTAGGGAGATAGATTACAGATATTAGATAGGAAGAAAATTGAGAAACTTAACGAGTTATTTGTTACCCCTTCTCCAGTGTACCACATGTACCATGCAGTTTTTATTCAGGGTCCGTGTTTGTGTATCGATTAGTTGTTGTAATTGGCACTGCCTCATCCATATTTCCACTACACACGAACTTTAAATCTTGTTACATTTTAAGCCTTAGGTCAAATTTACAGAATAAATTTCTTCGAACTCAGTAACATAAAGGTGGAGGTGGACCAAGCAGTCATCCATGTACTTACATATAGTTCCCACTAGCTCCTTAATGCTAGGTAATACTGTTTCTGGCATGTCCTTCCAATTAATACCGACATCAAAACTTTATTGAGATGGATCAAAAAAAAGGATTTTAAGGCAATTTTGAAATGAATCAATATTTAGTGTTAGAATTATAGTACTTGCAAGATTCCCTTGGTCAAGGAATTCCAGCGACATTGGCATGAAGTGCAAAAAACACTTGGAGTGTTCAAGTAGCTGTAGACATAATTATCTTAGCATGGATCGAATCCATATATCTGTTTTTTACAATAAATAAAAGGTGGGTAACTCACTATCCTGATCGAGGAAAAGAATCTAAATTATATTTTCCTTAGTTTCGTGTTTCCATCTGGTTTATATTTAGTTTATAGTTTCTATGGATACCAAAGAATGAGTAATCGAAGTGTACCAGGGGAATGTTTGAAGATTTAGAACACAAGGGGGCATAACTGTTGTACATGAAGATGTATCCTCATTTGCTTGATCAATGTATTCAATATAGGCTTCTGATATGGAAGAAAATTGAAATTTGAGACATTTCCCTCATGAAGTTCATCTGAAATGGGAGCATGTGTCAGATTTACTCGTACGAGCCTCTGAGCTTATCCTCGAAGTCAATGAATGCATTCCAGAATCATGCCATATTCATGTTAAAATTCTTGATAGAAAGTTAGGCCTTTACGTACACATCAAGGCATGTTTGGTACAATTTCGGATAGGTGACAATAAAAGTATATTGATTTTTTGAATACTTGTTAAGGATTAGATCAACAAGTTGAGGCACTTATTGGCCAGAATAACTCCATCCAGTTATGAAGATGCCTCTAATTTTGAACTCTTGAAATCTTTCAACCAGTTTAGTAGAAAGGTATAAGAATCTAATACAATTTTTTTGTCTTTAGTAACATAATCTGATGACGTATGTGAGCAAGAAAATCCAACAGCACCTGAGGATTCCAAGAAGAGGACATTTGCAACTGCATAATGATCTTTCATGTTGGATCACCAAGAATTTATGAACCAAAGCAGAAGCATAGACATGGTTAATGCAACAAATAAGTCATGCGATTTTAGTATTCCAGATCAACACGTTGTCCCTTTATTTCTCTATGATAATGGAAATCAGAATAGAATGAACAATCACTATATGATTCGGGGACCATCAAACCCCAAAATACCAAAACCTTATTAGATCACTTTAAATGGGTTTAACCAAAATTGATAGATTTTAGTTTAATACACAATAATTCACATATAAGCTCACATGATCGATTAAAAATCCTTACATATCCGACATTACAGTTTTAACACTATGTTTGGACATTTTTTATACGGAGTATTGGATTCCAACACCGTATACCAAACATGCTTTCAAAGAGTAACTGACCACTAGTTATACAATTTAAGGACTACATGAATTCACCATTATTCCATGTATATTTTTTATATGTTAAGAGTTTTATTACCATTATTGACTCGAAATGGTCTAAGTTCTGTCATTGCTCAACCTCCTAAAGACGAGTAGAGCAGTCATGTCAAAAAATGCATAATCATTCATCCATGGAATCCATGTAATATGCTTTTCAAGTTACTAATAACATTACAAAAACGAAATTAAATGATTTGAATAACATTACTAAAAAGATTTGCATAGACTTTCCTCCATTAAGCCACAGGACTAGAGGCTTAGTGGAAGACACTTCAGACTCTACGAAATGATAGAATAGTGTCTGGCCAGCATATGGATATACAATCTCGTACCTCGAAAACTGAGCAAAATTTATTTCATTTGGTTGCCCCAACCACATTGAGATCCTGGCAGCATCCTCTAACCCCTCCTGAGATCCTATATGAACCAATGAATACTCAGTTGCAGCCTCTTCTTTAAGATAATCAACTGATTTTTGAACCAAAGATGCATGTTAAGTTTTCGTAAAGGGTCGAATCCTGTCCCACCATATCATTGTATTGAGGCCAGGAGGCATGAAAACAAAAGACACAAAACAGAGGCAATTTTCATTCTTTCTATTACTTGGACACGTTTTTTTACCACTTCTGTTGTATTACGTTATTTAACAATTCTTTCTTTGGCTAAATCAAAATCCATTAGAAATACCTTCAATTTTATAGTTACATTCTATATTCTAAATATGGTAATTTTATAAGCATGGTACAAATATACATACGTAAGAATGATAAATATAATACCCATGTAATCTTTGATGTAATCTTCTTCAATCTTATTAACATCTCCACTCAAATTGATGGTAGAAGATTGAGAAGCATCAATTTGCTTGCAAAAAATTGATGCCGTTTTCCAGTCATCGCCTTGGTAAATACGTCAACTATCTGAACTCAGTAGTAATACACGGAAAAGTAATAACTCGACCATCATAAGCTTCGCGTATAGAGTGACAATCAGCTTCAATGTGTTTAGTGCGCTCATGAAATACAAGATTATCAACATTTTGAATTGCACTAGCGTTGTCAGCATGAAATGGAGTAGGATCCAACTGAGGGCAACAAACTCCTCTACAAGACCTTGAAGCCAAATAATTTCACAACATACAACAGACATAGTATGATACTCAGATTTAATGGAATATTTAGAGACACGATCATGCCTTTTACTTCGCTAGGAAACGAGTGCACTCTTAAGAAACATGCACCATCCTATAATCGAGCGATTAGTATTCCCATATCCTGCCCAATCAGCATCACCATAGCCCACCAACTTAAGAGAAGAATTGGCAGGAAAGAGAAGTCCCCTATTCGGTGTACCTAGCAAGTATGGAATAATACTATGAACTGCGATAAAGTGGAGGTGTCGTAGAGTGTGCATAAACTGAAAGACTTGCCGAACGGCAAAAGAGATGTGAGGTTGTGTAATAGTGAGGTGATTCAAACTTCCCACTATTTGACGATACAACAAAGGATCAAGAAGGTCACCCTCTTCCTTGCAATATTTCACATTCACCTCTAAAGGAGTATCAACAGATAGACTATCCTGAAGTCCAGCCAAGGTAATCAACTCCTTCGTATACTTATGTTGATGTGAGTAAGTCCCAACTAAACTTGAAAGCATCCCAAGACCTAAGAAATATTGCAAAGGACCCATATCATTCATATGAAAAGATTCCTTAAGTTGGTCTTGGATGTGAGATATCAATTCGAAGTCAGTCCCGATAATAACTATATCATCTACATAAATAAGAAGAAGAAGAGTACCCTCGTCGGTGTTAGAGATAAAGAGAGACAAAATACTGGCTCTGAGAAAACGAAAATCCAAGAAGAGTGGAATGCGAGTTGTCAAACCTAGCACGATGAGCTTGTTTTAATCTATAATGTTAGAATTTGAGTTTGATCTGAATTCCTTATTAAAGTAATTGAAGAATTCTAATTGAAGTGTACGTCAAGAATAATTCAGTTTGAAATGCTATTAGAGTCTTATTCAAGTTGAAATTCTATTTAGAAGCCCTATTGAGATTTGGAATTTGTATTGGATTTGAAGATGTTAAAATCATGTAAAATGAGAAAAGTGATTACTAGCTTTTAAGATCATTGTAATATTTCTTCATCTTCATTATTTATGGTGCAATAAAATCTCATAATTCCTCTATCATATTTTTCTTGTTTTCTTTTATTCTTTTGCTTGTAATTAAATACTTCATTATTGTATCATATAAATTCAACATCTCAATTCGGTGATTGGTTTCATATCAAGTGGTATCATGCAATATGTGATCCTTGAATTATCAACAATTGGTATCAGAGATTTTGGGCATAATTAACACAACAAGTGGTATCGGAGCCTAGATTCAGCAGTTCCGTAGAGCACAATGTTTGATTTTTTCGAGATTTTTGTTCATGATGGCTTCCATGAAGTATGACATTTCGCTTTTGGATTCGAGTACTAGATTTTCGCTATGGTAGGTTGGATGCATGCAGTACTCACACTGCAGGATTTGGATGATGTGTTTAAGGGAATTGACAAGATGCACAAAACTTTGATCGCTATGTAGAAATTATGGAAGGATAAGAAGACAATTTCTTACATTCATCTTCATCTATCGAATACCATTCTTCAGGATGTTTTGAAGGAGGTTTCAACAACCTATCTCGTAAAGGGTCGAATTTGAAGAATATAGCTCAGTGGAGTTCAGGAGATATGAATAATACCGCTTTGCCACCATCACCTGCGGTGCCATTATATTTTATTGCTAGGGACGGATCTAATGGAAAAAGGTATGTGGATCTGATTTTGTTGAGCATGTTTTCAGGGTGGTAGAAGGTGTACAATCTAGCAAGTGGCTTTCTTTAAAAGTATTTGAGTTTGATTCTGCTTCAGGGTGTGTTACAGCTTAATTTGGTGAATTTTAAAATCATTATGATTTTTGGGAATCAGAGATAATTCTGCAGAGTAGTGCTTGGATTCATTGGAAGAGGTTGAGTATTTCGTGTTTGTTGCAGAAATCAGTTTTAGTTATTGTTGAAAAATCAGCTCATTCCTTGTAGACGGATTTTCTTCTCTGTGTGGAGAAAATTTTGAAGCTTTGTTTTTTGCAGTGGAATTCGTGTCAAAGTGGAGATTGTTAGAATTTGTGTGTGACCCGAATTTCTTGTTAGTAATTGAAGAATTCTAATTGAAGTGCACGTTAAGAGGAATTCAGTTTGGAATGCTACTAGAGTTTTATTCAAGTTAAAATTCTATTTGAGAGCCCTATTGGGAGTTCATTGTATTGGACTTGAAGATGTTGAAATTATGAATCGGGAAGAAAAGTCACCGCACTTTCGTTAGCCATCCACAGCTAGCTGGCCGCTCAGGCAACACTTGCAGGTTTTCTCTAAGACTTGGTCGCTCGCCTGACGCTCGAACGACCGACATGTCGCTAGCTTCTCCCTCGAGCAACTGGGTTCTCCGGCACATGTCTCTTTTTACGTTTTAACACATTTTTGGTATTCTATTTTAATTATAACTCATCTATTAAGGTTTGGCGTCACCCTACATAGTTGCCTATAAATATTAGGCTCTTCTATACAATTTTATAGAGTGAGAAAAGTGATTAAGATTATTGTAATATTTCTCCATCTTCATTATTTGTGGTGCAATAAAATTTCCTAATTTCTCTATCATATTTTTCTTGTTTTCTTTTATTATTTTGTTTGTAATCAAATACGGCGAGTAATGCGAATGAATTGCCTACGAGCAGTAGAGTTTGGAACAGGATCAGGGTCGGGAAAAGGGATGGAACTGAGGGCATCATCTCTTATATACCACACCTAGTTTAAAACTTTCAATAGATCGAGAGTCATCCTCAAAGTTAGTGAGTGGAGCTAAATTAGAAGAGGCCACACCAATTTGCTGGAAGTAATACTAATTCTCAAAGAAAATCACATTTCGAGATATACGAAAGCGATTATCAATACCATCAAAACAAACAAAACCCTTCTGAGCAATATTGTTACCCATAAAAGCACATCTGACAGATTGACCAGCAAGCTTATGACGTTTATGATAAGGTAGATGAATAAAGCAAACGTACCCAATAGTATGTAACATGTCATAATCAGGATGTATACCGTGCTGATAGAAATGAGGTGAGTCAAAGTCCAAAAGCTGAGTAAGAAGTCAATTAATCAGGTGTACAGTTGTGGAGAGAGCTTCAACCCAAAATCTAGGCAGAACCGAAGATTCCAAAAGTAAAACTCGAACAATATCGAGCAAGTGACGATTCTTTCTTTTAGCTACCCCATTTTGCTGAGGTGTGTATAGACACGAGCGTTGAGATAGAATACCTTTTGTTGCAAGAAAGACTCACACTCACGAGACATATATTCCCCTCCGTTGTCGGACCTTAAAATTTGAATGCTGGCAGATAATTTTATCTCAATGTATAACTGTAAAAGTTCGAAGATGGGTACTGGCCTTACTATTGGAATGAAGAAAATATATCTAAGTGTAATGATTGAAATCATCAATAAATGTCACAAAATATTTATACTGGACATGTGAAGTGATATGTATTATCCCTCAAATGTCACTATGAATAATATGAAAACATTTATCAACACGATTGTCACGAAAAACGAAAAAGTCTTACTTTTCCCAAGTTTGCAAGTATCACAATCAAAATCTAAATCTAAGAATTGAAATTGAGCTTTATTACCCAAAAGACCACATTTCAACAAATGAGACAAAATTAATGCCCTAATTTTTAAAGCTAAATGTAATGCTTAAGTCCAATATTAGTACAAGCTAAAGACATAGCAGTGGGAATAGTAAACTGTAACGGAAACAATCTTTCGACTTGAGGCCTCTTTGCGATCACCTTCCTTAACTCCTGATCCTGCACAAGACAGCCAGCATGAGAGAAACATATATCACAATTATTATCAACTAATTGACCAATCGAAATCAAGTTGGTAGATAAGCCCAGTGATAGAAAAATATTATAAATAGAAGACCTAATATCACCAACAACAGTGATGAAAAGGGTACTGTTATTAGCAATCTGTATATGTTGTGCACTTGTATAACGTCGGATGTTATGCAAAGAGGTAGAAATTCCTGTCATATGATTTGATGCCGCTAAATCAACAAACCAAGGAGAAAAAATAACTTGACGTTTACCTTATAAGCCTAAAGCAGATAAGGCGAAAACAATCATCTACTGAACCAGAAGAGTCTATTGAATGGTGCCGGCTTGTGAGAGTGGGGAAGTAGGACCCTGAACATTAGCTTGAAATACCTGAGATTTTCAATTTTGATGTCGGGTGGAACAATCCTTGATGATATGCTCTGGCTACTTACAGTAATTCTAGACTGTCTAAGAACAATTACAAGTAATATGATCATATCCTTTGTAGTGAAAATACTGAATTTTATCCTTCCCCCGTTGTTGGGCAGCATAAGCAACGATCACCTCAATAGATGAGGATACATCAACTCCCATGGTAGCTTGAGTAGCCAACCTTTGCTCCTCATGTAAAAGTTCACCCAAACACATATCTAATGAAGGAACTGGATCAGAATTTAATAAATTGGACCGAGAAACTTCAAATTTAGGTAGCAATTTTTTGAGAAACTGATCTCTTTTACTAACTTCATGGACCTCTTGTAAAGTCAATAGAGCCACCGCAGGGAGTTTAGCATGAATTATACCAGAATACTCACGCCACAAATTCAGAAAACCAGTATAATATTGCTCAATAGTAAGATTACCCCGAGTATAGTTGTCAATCTCTAACTCCAACTGAAATCTTCGTGCGTTGTTTTCTTGATAATAAATTCACTTTAAATACTCTCACATCTCCTTAGCAGTAGTGAAATAGCGTAAATTATTCATCATATGTGCCTCCATAAATTCCATAATCCAAGAAATAATACGAGCATATTTCATTTCCCATGCACTATGATCCTTAGCATCTTCAGGTGCTCTACAAAACCTATCAATATGGCCTCCAAAGCTCATTCCCCTTTAAAAATATTTTGAATTGAAATTCTCATATAGAATAATTCTTTCCCGTGAACTTAAGGAGTCAACCAACATAGTTTTTTGATATAAAGAAATCACAAATAATGGTAGCCCAAACTTAACCTGCCAAATTGAAATAAATAAATAAAACAAGGGATATTTTAAAAAATGGCTAATTTTATGGGTGTGAATTGAAAAATGTCATTTTCTTATAATTCTTGCAAAAAATGGCCAAATTCTTCCCC
This sequence comes from Fraxinus quadrangulata, assembly GCA_903798255.1. Classification (NCBI taxonomy): domain Eukaryota; kingdom Viridiplantae; phylum Streptophyta; class Magnoliopsida; order Lamiales; family Oleaceae; genus Fraxinus; species Fraxinus quadrangulata. The sequence goes on along the minus strand of CAIGRB010123826.1, from coordinate 78,549 downwards.
AAATTGTCCATTTTACCATTAATGAAATGATTACTTTATTTGTAGTTTTTTTTCCCCAATTTGACACATATTTCAAGAAAAGCAAGTGGCTTACATGAAAAGCCACCATACTTGTATCCATTACCAAGGTAAGTTCATTTGCTTACATTTTTAATTAAATATTAACCAATTATTATAGAAAAATTGAAGAAACAAAGAAGTATATGATTCCCCACTTTGAAGGCTTCATTTGACTTCAAGTCAACAAATTTAATCTCCTCCAAATTTGAAGTAGATTCGGCTCTCATTATTTTTTGGTAGAAGTTATTTTTCTTTGAAATCATATTTTTATGGATAAGTTTAGGGTTTAGTAGTTATTATATATTTGATTTCATTGAATTGGATTATTCAAACAAGTAGTAGATATTTGTTGTAACACCATTCTTCAATCACTTATGTAGATAATAATTTCATGTACTTCTGTATTGAGAATGTCATTAATGGTTGAATTAATTCTTTTTAAAAATGGTGGTTGAAGTTAAAGAAGATAATAAATGCATATGCTGTAGGTCATGTCATTCTCGACATTTTATAAACGTCGAGAATGATTTTTAAATGTAATTCTGGAATTTTCAAATGTCGAGAATAACATTAAACAGTAAACAAACTTAGGGAACATTTTGTGTACAGCGTTTCACGTATTGCATGCGGTTAGGGAGATGTTATTAGCTGATAATTTTTTCTTTATGGCATGCAGATATGGGAGATGTTATTAGTTGATAATTTTTTTGTTTATGGTATGTAGATATGGGAGATGTTATGAGATTCATTGTATCGTATAGTGGTACATTCGTCAACATGAACGACACATGGAAGTGGTTAGGGGACGGAACAACATCAATTGTTATTCAGCGTGATATTAGATATGAAGAGCTTGTACACACATTATTCGAGAAATTGAAAATTGACAGAATGAAGTTTCGAATTCAATTGAAATTTAAAGTTTCGAACATGAATATACCCTCTGCTGATGTAGCTGACGATGAGAATTTGCAATGGTACATTTTTGTTCACACACAAGCAGTCTTATGTGTAATTACATATCAATATGATGCTGGTGAGCACGAAGGGCATGTTGGATAGCACACGAAAATGTGGACGATGTCGGGGGTCTGGACACTACAGACAAACATGTAGGAACTCGACACCTTCGAGTAACACGTGCACTTGAATGACATATCGTCTTTTTGACCTTGAATTGATTTGCTAACAT
>CAIGRB010123826.1:36704-63265 GCA_903798255.1 Fraxinus quadrangulata | reverse complement strand
GAGAGAGAGAGAGAGAGAGAGAGAGAGAGAGAGAGAGAGAGAGAGAGAGTTTTCACCTCCATTGAGCCACAAAATAAGTGGCTTAGAAGAAGGATCCTCAGCAGCCTCAGCAAAGTAGTAGAAAAGGCTTCTTCCTTTCTTTTCATCAACATTAACATATCCTGCATATTGCTTAAACTTAACCCCCAATGGCTGTCCAGGAAGTCCACCTTTTATCATATCATATGCCATATTTCCTAAATCAGAAGCCATTTTTCCATAACCATCAACACTCATTTCTGTCCATTTCTCATCAGCAATCATGCCTCGAGACTCCATTTTCGACCTGCGCAAGGCCATAAGTGAACTGGCTTGATCAGTTCCCAAGCCATGGCCAAGTACAGGAAGCACTATAATGAGAAACATGGATAGGCAGAGGTTTGCAGAGAAAAATGCATGTTGTCCTTCCATAGTACTGGTTTTAGGTGAATCTCAAGCAGAGTCGGGTGGATTTATATATTAGGCCTTCTTATACACATTTGGCTTCTTAGGTAAGGTGGATTTTCATAGTACTAATATCGGCCCCTCTTTAACCAAAAAAGGGGAGAGGGAGAGAGAGAGAGAGAGAGAGAAAAAAATAATCTTACACCAGGGCAAGTGAGGAAGTCTAGTAAGAAAAATGATTGCTAGCCTTCGGCCTCCCTCAGAGAAAGAAGGGACTTTCCTTATTATTAATGTGAACAAGCCCAATCGCTAGTTGTAGGGGCATAAAGGTAAATCCGATGTCCTTGAATCTCCCTTTTTTGTAACATTTTCTTGTGTCTGATGCAACGTATCAAACACACATCATCCCTAAGTATTATTTTATGACTTTTTGAATGGAAGCTTCGTGCGGTTTGTCGTGGTTTGAATCCAAATTCTTTTCTTGCCTCTAATTTCAAAAGATTCCATCTTATTTATTTGACTTTTTTTCTTTGCAATTGACCTCACTAGGGACAATGATTGGTAATGAACGGTATTAAGTGCTTCCAAGACGTGTAATGAAATCCAATGGTTCATGGAAGTTTTATCCAATAATTCAACCAAGAAAGTTATCTTATCGTGCTAAGCAGAATTTTTGGTCTTCACGTACCCCTTTTTGGTCCACCTACATACAATGCGTGATTTTCGTGAAATGATTGCTTTTTCCAAACGTCAAATTCACAAAAGAACATACATTTGTGAGAAAAAGATGCCAAGAAACAACTCGTGCTTCACATTGTCTCTTAGCTTAAATTACTCAAAAGCAAAAAGATTTTTCATATTTCATTTGTATATGGTTGGTTGTGAGATATGAATTATGTCGTCTGATAACTTAAACAGTTCAAAGAGAAACTAATATGTCATGACTTTTTCGATCTAAACAAAATCCAATCAGTAATCAAACCATCAGCAGAAGCAAATTCATGTTAAAAGACAAGGAATTCCATTTGGACCACTTGCACATTAAATTGTCCTTTTTTTTTTTTTTCCGTAGACCCTTCATGATTGATATGGTCTTCATTGAATAACCTTTTGGAGTCCACCCTTATCCTACTAACCTACTCAATTTCATCTTTAATCCACATGTTCTTTTTACTGTAAATAAAGTTTGTTAGTCGTTTTTCTTAACTGAAAGTCACCAAAAGTCTCTGCATGGAATTTCCTTTACACAAGTACTTGTGAAAAAAATGATGCAGTATGCAGGACAACAGAACTCGGAAGCAAAAACACTAGACTCGTGCAACAAACTGAGTGCTATTCTCAAGATTCGACCATATGAATCCCTTTTGAGATTCCACATCAGGCATCAGCTCATTGCTAGAATTGCAGGAAGTTGCAAAGTAGCTAGACGGTAAACGCCACAACAGAATGTGCATTCGATGAATGACATGAAGAACAAAATTTTATGCCAACTATCAACTCAACACAACTTTAGGCCAGAAGTTTCACAAAATTGGATTTTGGGGTTTGGCTGGAGTAAAACCACCTTTCAATTAGACCACAATTCTTAGTCCTTCCAAAGTGAGCAAAAATGGAGGGAGTTCTGCAGCACAAAAGTCGAAACCTAATTCTTGAAAATCATTGTTCCAGAACATTGGGGATGTTTAATATGCTCAACCAGACGAATATAGGACAAACATCACACATGTATTTCTCTTTCTTCAATCATGCCTCGTTTTTATCTGGTCAAGCATAACAAACATTCCCTATCAAAAACCTAAAAGCGTAATCACAAGAACTTGTGTTCCCCACTCTCTTCAGCATAACTAGACCTGTTAACTACTATTAGAACGTAAGGTTGCATTTGGCATATTGGACTGAACATTATTAACAAAGGCATACAAAATAATTGGTCGGTTCAATTCAACATTCAGGCACACAGCATAACAGAAGAAGAAGCTTGTTGAAGCAATCTCACTAGAGAATCCTCTTTGTGATGCAAATACAATCTCATCGAATTCAGGATGCTATTTGTACAAGCGACGAGAACTAAGTATATATCGAAGCTTTTCTACAAAACTCGTGACAATTATAAAGCTCCAAAAGAATAAATGAATAAATATATGCTACGAATTATTGTGAAAAACTCTTTAAAATCACCTCAAAATTTCAAAAATAAGTCATAAAAAATCCTCATACCTCGTAAAAATATAATCCAGCTACAAAATTCGTCATACCACACTTATAATGTTCACATTAATTTAGTCTCTCAGATAAACTCAATCAGCACGGTCCAGTAATTCAACTTACTGGCTGCTGGTGGTTCCCATGGCCATTTGATGCCACATAAACTGCTCCTGCATTATACCCATTGCCATTGTAACCTTGCCTTCCATAATAAGGTCCACTCAAGTGATTATTAGCATCCATTCTCGACTGCCAAACAAGTAGAAAATACAAACACAGTCAATAAGAGAGAAGGAAAAAAATACTGGAAAGGCCAAAGGATGAAAGAGCGCATTACTTGTTCTTCTATCATTTTTTTTAGGGGAAACTCGCATCATTATTCCTAACTTAGCCCCTGTTTGTTATCAATTTTTCAAAACTCTTTTTTTCTTAAACACGTTTTCAACCACACATTCACATAATAAAATATTTTGCAAGTAAATCAACATCATATTCTCAAAAAAACCATTATACCAAAACTCATTTCCCCAAAAAAGCCTATTTAATGGCTACTAAACAGAGGCTTAATTTCCTTAGCAGCAATTTTGTCCATATTAGTGGCGTGATTGATTTTAGGGCTCCGATACCATGCTAACTTGAGGCCAATATGCTGAATGTTTTCTTCTTTGTTTTTGTCTTTCATTTATACACGTTTATAGAAATATACAAGGAAGCAAAATTACAAATGGGAATCAATCCCTAATTTTGTGCGGCTATAGAAGGAAAGCTATAAATCACGCCTATACAAGCAAAATTGTAAAATCAATCACGCCTCTAATAGTCCAAACCTTTAAAAACGAACAAGTTGGTTCTCAACCTTACATTAAAATTGCAGAGAGTTTCCATTAATGGAACTCGTCCAAAACACCATTAAACCATCATGTTGTGCCCTCACGGAAACATCTCACTTCAAATTTCTGCTCACCAGCCCAAGTTGGATTGGATATGTGAAGACCACATGAGCTTAAGCGGAGACTGAAACCATTTCTGTCGACAGGGATTGATTGTGCAACTACAATGAAGGATTGAAAGCAACTTACTCCTAGTGGGGATCAACTTGCTACACATGGCAATAAGATGGGGACTAAGGGTGCATTTTTCACCTTTTTGAGGGGATGAGGTAGGTAAATTTTGGTAGATAGAAAAGGCTCAACCTCAATTTCAGCATGGCAACAGGCAGTCCAGAATATAAGTTGCAGTTTCAAGGGTCAGTTGTGGAAAGCATTCCCCGTTCTTTTTTCACTCCCCCGATTATAAAATGTTTTCAGAGAAACAAAATTGTGCAGAGTTCCAAAATCAAATGATATATATTTAAATTTGATGGTTAGTAGAAAAAGTTTTTGAAGCAGTACAGAAATATTACTGAAAACTGGGAAACAAAAACATTCTCTTATTTCTGGCATGTGGACCCAAAAGTCATAAAAAACTAATAAAATATTTTGGCGTGCAAACCAAAAATGTACTTAGTATCATATTTCAAAGCAATCTTGAACTCAAAATTCTAATTTGAGTTGAACTTCTTGTTGGACCATGAGTAACAGAAATGAAACTGTTCAGTTAGACATCAAAAATTATAAGAACTTCCTACTGAAACAGAGAACGGAAGTCAAAGAAGGGAAAACTATATCCTGATCACATGAATTCATCAACAAATAAAGATTTTACCTGCTTGTTTCCTGGATTTCGTCCCCAAGAAAGACGAACTGCCTGCTTGCCAATAACTGCTCCATTTAATCTCTGAATTGCATCATCCGCATTGCTTCTGTTAAACAGAAAAGTCAAGTGGTCGTAAAAATACCATAATAATCAATAAGATTATCCACGTTTTTGTAATCACGAAATTTACAATAATTTTCATATTAATACACAAGAATAATTCCTAGAAAAGATATGCTCCACAAAACGACAATTTATGTTGCCTTTTGCTGGCATTTCAACAATGCAATACCAGAACCACAGCATTACCTGTTTGCAAATTGTACAAATCCACATCCTTTTCCAGCTGGTATTTTAACGGAGATAACCTCACCAAATGGACTAAAAGACTGTCTGAGCTCTACATCAGTTACATCAGAGTCAAGTCCACCCACAAATATCTGCAACAAACAAGGGTTAATGATCTAAATAAATTTCAGACAGCAAACTTCCTACAAGCAAGACTCACAGTTGTGTTTGATGAACCGTTGTCAGACTGAGAACCTTGGGGCAGAGCACCATTGGATGCATAACCACCAGCAAGTATTACAGCTGAAGAAAAAAGAAAAGTCAGGATGTCAGTACTGATATGCATTTCATTTTCAATTTAAAAATGAAAATTTCTTTAAGAGAGAACCTTTGGATTTCATAAGACTAATGACAGGAAGAAGAAAAATACCCTATAGAAAAATTCTAATGCTTTTAAGAATACATTTTCATAAAAAATACTACAGAAATAACATAGAAAAGAAAGGACACAACCAATGCAGAAAAGGAATTTTCAGGTTACACCTTGTGAAGAATACTGTTGCTGAGGTGATTGTTTCTTGGGGGTTGCAACACCAATTCGCATAGGTCTACTAGAACAATATACACCATTCATTTCAGTTATGGCTTGATTCTTCTCATTTTCATCGCTAAACCTCACAAAGCCATAACCTTTTGAGCGGCCAGAATTTGAATCAATAACCACTTTTGCACCTTTGACCGATGGATATCTACTAGCAAAAGTTTCATGCAATAGCACATCAGTAACATCAGAAGCCAAATCACCAACAAATATTGATAAATCGGAGTCAGAGCCACCAAAGCCGCCAGAGCCAGCATCAGGCCGCCTATCACCCGAGCTAAAGGCTGCCCAGTTTAGGCAAAATGTTTGATCTACATTTGGCATCATGGTACCATTGTAGCTCTGGAGTACTTTCTCAGCTGCTGCATGAGAACTGAACTCAACAAATCCATATCTCTCCGACTGACCAGTCTGCTTATTACGAATAACTTTAACAGAAACAACCTGCATGTTTTTTTTATATCAGAAGTGATCATGATCTAACAGAGTGCTAAACCTAAAATGAAATAGAACCAAGAGATATCCTTGGCACATGATAGAAGTTTCAGTAGTAATTTTATGATTCTACTACCACATATCAACCACGAAAGTGCAACGTCCATATTTCATGCAGAAAACAAAAGATGGAGAAAAAATATCGTATCAATCTCTTAGATCTCATATGTTCATGTCATTACAGATTGCTAAACTTTCCTTTGTTTTTACTTTTCTCTTTGGTGCCTTTGTATAAAGGTACTGTGGGACCTTTAACTCCAAGGAATTTAATTACAATGAGTATGTACTATTCGTTCTCAACCATTTACATTGTCCAACAAAGAAGATAAATGAAATCATGAAGCAAAAAATTAATAAAGACAAATAATCTGCTTGCACTATAGATAAGCATGGTTATCATGAAAAAGCTTGTCTATATACAACAGCATTCATGGAGTGCTTCTAGATACATGATGCTCTTAGAATTTCACTTGTAGAATATATTCCCAGAACATTACACATAAAGAGAATGGCAATGGTCATTATTTGCATATCAGTGCTCTTTTCGCAGTTTATTATATGGTGAAACAATTAAACATGAGTAGGCAGTAGCAATTCGGTACTGCTTTATACAAATGACCAAATACAGAGAATCATGGATTTTTAGGATATTTTACCCTTTTCCAGAAGGATAATAAATTTTTCCCTGTCGAGAATTTACTCTTTCTTACTGGGAGCAAAACTGAGTCACTGTTACAATACCTTGTAACTCTTTCCAGTTTTGTAAGGAACAACTTGAAACAGTTGCATATGACTGGAATTTGGAAATAAAAGAAAATGAGAGTTTCTGTTCCTTTCTCAACAGATGCCAATTTCAATTACTGCAGCACAATCTTTTCTCTTGAAAACAAAGAAGCAGGGACACAAACACACTGAAATGTAATTTCTGAAAAAAGTACGACTCGAATACATAGGGACACGTCTATTTAAATTTTTACATGTATATATATTAAATATTTATTTTTCATACTTTTTATTACATAACATAGCGCATGACACGTCAGACACTTGCACGAGGAGCGTGCCTAAAGTATTCATCAAGAGTTAGAATTTTTAAAATGATATAGAAAATGACCTAGCACATGACTTCTCGAACACTTCCTGGAGTGTTCGAGGAATGTTGTTGTCCAACACGACATGTGTTCGATACAAACACGCCATCCTAATAAGAGAATTCATGCTTCGTAGTTTGAAAATATAATTTCTGCCCCACCTACCCTCCCAAGAGGTAAACCGAAGAGGGAGTTACTTGAACTCGCTTTACAAATTGCAAGGTTATTACTTAATATGATAGGCTGTTTGTTTGTCCATTTTGAAGGCAATCAGTCTTGCCTTTTCTTTTTCCTCTTTTTGGGTAAAGATAAAGTTTTATCATTATGCTCATCAAATATTTACAATTTTCTGATCAACATGGTTTACTGTCAAAAAAAAAAAAAAATTCACTTATAGCCTATTTCAGTTATCATGCATCAGAAGATGACAGTCACCAGTGCAGCCACCAGAACTCTCAAACAAAATTACTATCACACTCCATTAGAGACATCTTGTTCCCTAGGACGAGGGAGTGGTAATGCCTTTATCTACCTAAAAGTGCCTGACACACTACACTTGACTTATGATGCCTGTGTACTGGATACAAAAATACCAGGATGAAGCTGCTTTTGTCTTTTAATAGTTTCTTAGTCTTTACTTGCTCTATCCAGGGAAGCCAAATAAAAAGAAAGAAAAAATCATACCAACAACAATAACATGCCTTACAAGTCTACAAAAGGAATTCATATACATAACCCCTTATATCACACTCCTCAAAATCTTATTTCTGATGCAGGTCTCCAAGAATTAAAAAAAAAAAGTACAGAACATGCAATGAAGCATCTCAAATTGGGGAAAAAAATTATATTTAAAATGTTAGCTCATCATTCATCATCTAAACTCCTTTTTTTTTTATTCTTATTTTTTGTGGATTTGGTCAGCTTAACTTCTTATAGATCAATATATCATATAACTTCTAAGTGTAAAGAAAACAATTATGTAAAACATAAATGGATCTATCTATAAGATGGCCATGGATAACATTTATATAGCCTTTATCATGGGGGCACTTAACCACAACATAACAGTGCTCGCATTGAAGCAACATTATATACTCATAATCGATCTATTTTCAACTAAGCATTGGGATAGTAGAATTTCACACTTACAGATAGTATATAGAAAGGTTTCAAACTATGTTTGCATTAAGTTTTTGGCTGTTCCTCGTCAAGAACCAACTTTACACGAACATTTTAATAATGATTTGCTATGAATCATACTTGTTATCATGTGAATTAAGTAAATTATGGTCATTTCTCTTCAACAACAATAACAAGATGGTTGTAGCAGAATTACAATGATCATGATTCAAGAACTTCCTTATTTTATCGAATTTTGATTAGAAGTTTAAGCCTGTTTGGTTTAGATAAAAATTAAATTTTAAGTACATTTCGATAAAAGTTGATAGAATGTGTTATTAAAAAATTGTGACACTTGTGGGTCCCATAAATTGTGTGATTAAAATTAACAATCATGCTACATGTACATTTTATTTAACATCATTTTTGAAATTGTGCCACGTGTCGTAACATGATTAAAAAAAAACTTTCCAGCCCAACACATTTTGAATTCCCAAGTAATGTCAACAAAAGTGTACAACATGGAATGTACGCTTAGCAAAATTCAAACATTAATTGTTATCTTGGACTCATATTGTAATCAGATTTTTAGTTGAGGGCAACCCAACAGAAAAGATGCACCCAAATCTGCAGCTTTACAGTAGCTTGCCTAACAATCATAACTATGGAAGCATGACGTATTTCCCACAATGTCAAATGCTTTCTAACATCTCGTCCTACATAGATTAATTGAGAATTTAAAAACTTCTCGTACATGAGTCAGATGAAACATTACCAAAAACTTTTCATAATAAAGACGCAATATATCTCCTATCTTTATCTGTTATCCCGAATGTATTAAATGAGATCTGAACTCTGCTAACGATTTCTTTCAAAAAGCAAATTTTAGACTTATTCATTAAAGGGGGAAAAAAATAATAATAATAGATTGCCTTAATTACTCTACATAGTAATTCGTTTCACTAAACACTTTATTAATCACAAAAACACAACTGTTAATTATTAAATAACTCCACAAGTACAGCCAAACTTTACCATAATTATCAGCGTCAAATACAGTGTGTGTGTGTATATATATATATATGCATATAGAAATCAGAATAAAGAGTAAACTATACCTCGCCAGTTTGAGCGAAGCAAGACTGTATATAACTTTCATCCATCCACTGGTGAAGATCACCAATCCAGATCGTCTTGTTATCTTCACTGGAGCTTTGAATCTGATTATTCTCTTTCTGCTGCAACGATTGCTGTTGGTGCGGTAGGTACTGTTGCTGCTGGTGATGGTGATGGTAGTACGGCACGTAATGTTGATTATACATCATCTGCTGCTGCATCACCATTGCTGCCGCTGGGTACTGCATCGCCATCCACTGCTGCTGGTACTGTTGCATCGCCATCCACTGCTGCTGGTACTGTTCATTCGAATCTCCATCGTTCATCTTTCAAATCTCTCCTAATTACCCTCCCTCAAGCCGTACGTCTCAGAGACGGAGAGAGTAGAGGTAACTGGTCGGAAAAACCAGGTTTTACAGCGAAGGAAAGAGAGAGAGATTATAAAGGAGGAAGTATTATGATCTAGGGTGGATTTTAGGAAAATTTCGCTCGAGGTCACCCAATTTCAAATTCATATCATGTTGATTAACTCTTTTATTGAAGATTCTTTAACCGTCCTCCTAGTTAAAGACCACATAATATATTAGATCGTAACCTCCTTGCGCCCTTTGTTTTACTTGATCGGGGCAGAATGTCAACCTTCGTTCTATTGAGTATGAAAAACATTAGAGTTGAACTAACATTAAGAAAATATAATATAAGAATCATGCTATGTGTATATAAGAAATCACATAAAGGGGACTGCCACCTACCCTTTACGTAAAACTCTATGTACATTATTATGTACATAGAGAATAATCCATAATCTAATAGGGGTCGATCCAGGATCGGACTAAAAAAATTTTAAGCCGAATTAATATGTAAATTTTTTTACCCAACTTTATTTATGTTAATTTATTGGATCAAACTTGGTATACAAATGTATATCAAGTTCGACAGTCCCCTCACAATAGTGAGGGCTCGCATTTTTTTTTTTTTTTGCAAGCGGACCCCCCCACTATTGTGAGAGGGATATACACCATGCTGTACAAATGGCTTTTCCCTAATTTATTTCATCTTATATTCTTAATCACCCACCGAGTGTTAAGACTACTAGTCTAGACCGGATTGTGAACTCTTTCACATTAATGGTTTCATTTGGTTGGAGCAGAATTTTAACCTTCTTTTACCGAATATTTAAAAAGAAAAAAATTTATTATTTATGCTGATTTATTTTAGTTTGATCACAATATATATTTTATTTCAATTTGATCATTTCCTGCATGAGTGTTAGTAAAACTAACGGAATTATAATCTTGGTTACAAAGTTTGTGAGCTAAGTTGTACTTTTTGTAGCATGAGGTTTTTTTTTTTTGGATTAAAAAAAAATACAAACCTCACACTTTATAAAAGTGAAAATTGACGTTGTAAAATATTGTTATTAAATGAGTCGAGCACCCGACTCGCCTATCGATAGCTCGACTTGACCCACCAAGCAAGCCGACTTGCTTCACTGAATTGTGACTCGGTTTGCTCTATGAGCTCGCCCTTTGGTGGGGCTTATGAACCATTTGCAGCTCATAAATATTTCATTTTTCATTTTTTTATAAAAAAAAAAATTGAATTGAAAATTGTGCTTTTACGTAAAAAAAAAATTATATTTCCTCTTTATAAAGTTGTAAAAATGCTCTTCCTTTTATCCCCATTCGGGATCGGCTACAATACATATGCTTAATTTGCCCAAAAAAATTTCAGGTCAAGGCAATGGCCTTAGGTCCCTTGGGTCAAGGCCAGCCCTGTATATGTAGTTCGAACCATAGTACAAACTACACAATTCTATACTTCATTCTCATAATGTTGTTGTATTTGTTTCGAGAGTAAGATTTAAATTATTTTGAAGTACCTAAAAGAACTTCTCTCTCAATTTGAGATTGGGATTGAACATTACAATCAAGAAAAGATAATAGGCACGCGACGAAAAATATGTTTTAATGTGTTTCCATTGCAACGCGTCTGAAATAACAGAGAATCTTCAACAATGCAATGTAAGAAGGCTAAATAAATATTTCACATTGGGGAAATGGATTCACATTGATTTGTGCTTTTACGTAAAAAAAAAAAAAAAAAAAAATTATATTTCCTCTTTATAAAGTTGTAAAAATGCTCTTCCTTTTATCCCCATTCGGGATCGGCTACAATACACATGCGGATTTAAAATTGTATAAAATGAATATTTCGTGTACAATTTTTTTTTTTTTTTAAATACAAAAAGTAAGATAAGTACAATATAATAACCACTAGAAGATGAAATATATTTGCAATTCTACGTTAGTGGTCTGCAATTGGCAAATACAAACATGTGCTATTATTCGGATTACCACATAATACATTTCGATCTAACGTATGATCTCTCATGATAGATCTTACGTCTACAAGTATTAATAAAGTCGTGGATGCTATGAATACGTCTCGAACTATATTAGACAATATTGGGATATTGATACAATTGTGCATTCTACCAATGACGTAAGGTAGCAAGAGTGCACAAAATAGATCTCTGGCATGGTGTTCTTCCTATAAAATGACGTAAAGAAGTGATAATTGATGTTGTGAAGTTAATTTAACTGCAACATAATAAAATGAATTCCCAATAAATTTTGGGATATTATTGAAGTAAAAGGCTGCCATAAATACATAATGACTGAAACACACGGAAAATTCACAGCTCATATCTTAATTTACCAATAGAAGAATGAGGATTCTATCAATGGCCAATGCAAAACATTTACTTTAATGTAATCATAATCCCTAGATATACAGTCGTCATTTTCCCACTTTGTTCTAATGTTAAACATTAATTTAAGAGCTATTCAATTAAATATATAGAGAAAGAGACTTATCGGCATATAAGCCGTCATTGTTTAACTGAGACATTAACCGGCGTTCAATTTCAACGAGCTGTAATCACCGATTTCCTTGTAGGCCATTTCTACCTTAGCATGAATGTTTCCTTTAACATCTTCATTTTCACAGCCCAACACTTTTTCAACGAATCTTTTAATTCAGAGTTGTGAGAATTGCTTTCCAATTCAATGTCATTATCATCTTTTTCTTGAATAACTTCTCCACTTTCTCGCCATTAATTGGGGAGAGACGAGTGTATAGAATTTGATCCTATAATGTGGTGGCTCCTAATTCTTTGCAGCGAAAATCTGATGAAAGATAGATTGGGGATTTTGGAGAGGTATTGGGGGGTTTATAACGCATTAATTACGTTCTTATCTAATTTAATTAGTTATTAGGGTATTTATCAAATTAATCAATATTTTAGGGTATTGGGCTTAATTTGCCCAAAAAAAATTTTAGGTCAAGGCAGTGGCCTTAGGTCGCTTGGGTCAGGGCCAGCCCTGTATATATAGTTCGAACCATAGTACAAATTACACAATTCTCCCTGTATATATAGTTCGAACCATAGTACAAATTACACAATTCTATACTTCATTCTCATAATGTTGTTGTATTTATTTCGAGATTAAGATTTAAATTATTTTGAAGTACCTAAAAGAATTTGTCTCTCAATTTGAGATTGGGATTGAACGTTACAATTAGGAAAAGATAATAGGCACGCGACGAAAAATATGTTTTAATGTGTTTCCATGCAACGCGTCTGAAATAACAGAGAATCTTCAACAATGCAATGTAAGAAGGCTAAATAAATATTTCACATTGAGGGTATAAAAATTTCAATTGGGGAAATGGATTCACATTGAATTGAAGACAAAACCATGTTTAAAAAAATTATAAAACAAAGTGCAAATTAGCTTCATGACAAAAAATAGTTATCTCAATTCAGTAACGAATCAAAGTTGCTAGACAATAATAATTCCATTCAAAATCTATGTGAATAAATTAAAATGAATTTCTTTAGTACTGTTTCGAGGAATATGAAAAAAAAAATACAATGAAAGCGATGTTTACACCTTCATATTTTTTATTTTGCATTCACCAATTTAACTAGAATATCTTTCAAGATATGAACACCATATTGTATCATTGACTATTAACAATTAATATAACAATTCAATTCAATTACCTTACCCGGACGAAAATTAAAAAAAAAATTAAGTCTTGCAAATACCGTAAAATAACATTGTTAATCATGCATCTTGTACAAGTTATAGTAATTTTTTTATTAATTAAATTAAAATTTTGTAAAGAATGTGCAATAATTTGTAAAATGTAATGGGTAGATTCATCCGTTACACTTTTAAGAGCAAATAGTTTATTTCGAAGACTAATGTTACTAACCACACGAGTCCTTCGAAAACAACATTTTATAGATGTGTATATAAATATTGAATTCAAATTATGTCAAGATGTCACAAATTCCATTAATTTTAAGGTTTTCTTGAGCCTTTTTTTTTTTTTTTGAAAAAAATAAATTTTGTAATGATAATTTTTTTTTGGAGAATGTGCTGTTAAAAAGTAGGAATTTTTTTTAGTTTTACGTGTAAGTTATTTTATTGAAAGAATATGAGAATGAGAATGAGAATGAATTTGAGAAAAATTATATTTTTAAGAAATAAAGCTCAAACAAACAGAGGCTTAGTGATGGTTATAGACAAAGTAGTTAAATTGAAATGAAAATATAATTTGAATGATCAAATGGAAATAAAAAAATAGTAAGTGGATGGTTAATTTTTTTTTGTTTAGTGACCAATATTAAACAAGCTTGTAAGTTAGATGACCTCCAGTTAAATTTTCTCGCGGATTTAAACATGGCACATTGATTTTAACGAGGTTTTAATTTGACCGTTAAATTGTAGAAGCTATTGGTGAGTCCAGCTCATACGCGATGGTGAACGTGGGGGAATAGAAAGCCGTCATCAAGTATGACTGGGTCAAAGTCAAATTAGAGGTTTTTCAACGGGAATTAAAAATAAATTTTTAATAAAAGTTAATAAAATGTGTAATTAATAAATTAATAAAATATGTAGTCAGTGACGGATTTAGTATGGGGACGGTGGCCAGCTTCCCACACACTCAATTTCAAAATTTTAAGTTTTATTTTAAATTTCTTATAATTGTCGATTTTGTCCTAACAATATAAATTTTGTACTTTGAGATTTTGTCCCTACGATTTTAGTTATATAAATTTGCCCTTACAACTCCACAATCCTAACTCCACTTTGTGTATGGTTAAAATTAGTTATTGACTTTGATTTAAATTAAAATTTTAATTTTAATTTTCACCAAACATTGACCTAATAATAGCATGTCCAATTTGGGGTCGGCCGGGGTTTGCCAAATGTTGGGTCAACAAAGATTGTCCGAGAGCTGATGCGCATTTGACATTAGATTTGGCACATCAACCTCATATAGTCACTTATAATTTCTAGAGGAAGAATGGATTCTCTAAGTGAACAAAATAGATAAAAAGAAATAAATAAAAATTATTTTTCGACTAAAATTTGTAAGGGGCAAGAATTAAATAGATAAGAAAAAAAAAAAAAAGTTATTATCGATTATAATTTGGGAGAGTGAGAATTAATTATTTTAACTTTGATTGATCTCTATCTCAAAAAATAAAAATAAAATAAAAAATTGCCCTAACCTGAAACACCGCAACTATCTTATCTTCCTTATCAGCACGAGTAATGCTATTTAACATCCCTTATATTTAACACTAGTCGGCATCGTTAATAGCATTAAATGAAAGATTCAATTAAATAAATCATATAATTTCGCTTTTAATTAAACCCATAATATAATGTCATATAGAATATTCTAGCACCACTTGTATTAGATAACATTATTCTATTCACATGTATGGAATCAAAAGAAAAGTACAATTAGGGCATGCTTGGGAGTTTTATTTTCACCAATTTTGACCGATTTTGGTTGGTACTGTTTATGAGGGATTTAAAGAATATATGCTTGCTAGTTTTTTTTGGCATCAATTTTGGATGGTTTAAAAATCACAAAAAAGGGTGTAGTGTTCTCTCAACCCACTAAATCGACAATTTTTAGCCGTTTCTCAAGTTCTCTTTTGATTTTACCATTTATAAAATAATAATTTTCAACTTGAACGTATTTTTTGTGTAAAAATATTATTAATAAAAAAAAACATTTATAAAATATAAAGAATTACTTATAAGAAAAAGTTTCACTTATGAGTAAGAATTATTTAAAATTACAAAATTAAATTTATAATTGTAAAGTTTATTTATAACTAAAAAACACTAACATAAAATTGGCGGTTAATACTTAACTTTTTAAGTTAAATATTAACTCATATATATATAAAAAAATTACATAAAAAGTAAAATATCACTTATGAGTAAAAATTTTCATATAAGAAATTATAAACTGAAAATTTCATTAAAGGACATACATGTAACTTTATTTAAAAAAAAAAAATTTCAGAATCGATAGATAATAAACTCTCAAGCATTGGTTGAATTATTTTAAAAATCGCTACTAAAACCGTTCATAAGTTATCCGATCAAAAAAACTCATAACCGGTAGTTTAAAAAATACTCATAACGAATACGCCGACACTCCAAGCAGGCCATTAGTAATGTCATATTATAAAAATAAGCATCTCCAGGACCTAATATGGCTTTATACTAACACTAAACATTTAAATTTAATCATGTTTGGCTACAGAAACAATTCACGTAAATAACTTAAATTCAGAGGAGATAAATTTTTCTTGTTTCTATTGAGAAAGAGAAAATTAATAGTTATGAACATTAATATAAATTTTCAAACGAATTGGAGAAGTTCTTAACTTAGATTTTAATGAATTTTAAATGTCCCAAACTTGGATTTAAATAGAAGGCATCCCCAGGAATCTAATAGATTCTTTAATAACTCATGGCTTTCAAAAAATTTCACTAATCAAAAGGATTTTGTGAATATTTAAGTTGATCAAACACATTTTTTATCCACGTATATTTTAAAATCACAATTTTTTTATACACACATTCTTTAAGATCTACTGCTTAAATTATGATCTAAGTACTTAATAAATTTTAATAGATTTCGAGCACGAGTGTTAAATCTTTTTGGGCCTGTTTGTTGCCCATTCTTCAAAGCCACTTGATAAAAAAATCTGTCCGTTAGATGTTCATAACCAGTATCACATTTCTAGCCTTCACTTTGCATTTACGTCACCTACCAACCCCCAATTCACAATCCCAAGCCCACAATCCCAGCCACTAGTTCAACGGAAGTTTACGGCGACCCACCACTAAATTCAACATTTTTGGGACTCTTATCGGCAACGGCAACGTCGCTGACCCACTACAAACGGCTGATTAGGTTGTCATCTACCGGATTCGACCCGTCACAAGCTCAGCCACTCAGTCGACTGTTGCTTGCAAACGGCTGATTTTGTTTTGATCTACTGGATTCGACTTGTCATCTCCATTCGCGTCCTCCAGCTCTAGCGAACTGAGGAACGCCAAGATTTGATCACTGTAAGGTTCAAAGAACTAATGGAATACCGTGTACTAGCATATGCAAAATGTACGCACTATAAAAGAGGCTCGTCAAACATATTTTTTTGATTCAATTTGAGCTCAAAAATGTGAAAAAAGTTATGAAATAACAAGATATATATAGAAAACATGTCCAATTAGGCTTGTTTCTAATCCTAAATAGAATGAAATGACATAGTGTTCTATAAATACATAATATCTATTTGCGAATGTATATAAACCAATACCGGTTGCTACTAATTGTGACCTGTCTTCAGCTTTTTAAATATGAAATATATTACCTGTAAAGAAGTATCTGAAGACCAATGGCCATAAGCCTCCTATATATTGGAAACATCGTTGATGGGCTGTCCTTCCAGGAATTGATCACAGCGCTGAGAAAAAAACAGAATTTTTGTCTAAACATCCATGAATTCTATTCAAGAAATATCAAGGATAATTATATTTTGTTGGGCATGTTTGGTACGTCAGATTATACAGAACTCGGAAAGATTAAGGAAGTGTAACATGTGACAACAATCTTGTCTAATCCAACGTATAAAACATTGTATTAAAAACTTCTTCAAAGTAAACTAACTACCTGAATAAGAGTGTGATAGGATCCTAGGTATAGCCTAACAAACCCGACACCTGTATCTGCGTCTGTATATGCTTCTGCTTTTACTGATGCTTATGGATCACTTGCGGAATCGAACCCCAAAACGGATAGGTTTGATCGGCCTGGCCGCGGGTGCTGGATCGAATGAACACTCAACCACGTCATCACGGTAGGAAAGAGCCGCTAAATCGAGTTCTAGTTTAGGCAATTCTTTACAGATTAGAGGAGACTAAGGAAGAAGGCAGAAAAGCTCAGTGGTAGAGCGGGCGGCTGTTAACTGACTGGTCGAGATGTAGCGAGTTAAAAAGAACGATAACTAGAGAACAAGAGGTGCCGGCTCCCGGTTTTATGCTCTCTGTCTTCGGTTTAGCTACTGACGAACCATTGCAATAGTACGGGTGAAAAAAAGTGAAAAGGTCTTATTGTATTGAATATCAAGGTTCTTGCCTGCAAAGTTCCCAATTGTAGGAAAGTTTTGTTCTGTTTGCATGAAGGGCTTTCTGTACTTGAGGAAGATTAAGATAGCTGTATGCATACTTCGATTCACAAGGATAGCTCCAATTAGATCTACATCTAAACTTCCACATCTTGAGCTTCCGGCTTGCACTGACCTGTAAGCCCTCGATACGTTTCGTCAGAATTTAATGCGTGGCTCCAAAGAAAATCTATAAAACTTTTCTTGTCTGTATCATCATTCATTATCCCATTTCCAATCTACAACGTTAGAAATAATATAAGCATAGACAAAGACCTATATAATTTACAAGTTCTCAAGCAAGAATATATGGAAACTGTGTAGCATCAGCATAAAATAACGTGTCATGTGTCATTCTGAAAAAAAGTTGTAAGAAAAACATCTAAATAGATGTGTAGTTAGTACCCCTTGTATATAAGTGGTCATGTTATGATTTGTCACGTTTATTTCAAAATAAAAGTTTTAAAGTGATATCTCGACCATTCTTTTGTCAATAATGCTTCTAAGAATAAAATGGCAACATTATTACTCGAGTAAATTTGTTGAACATCGATATCACTATTATTCTGAATCTCATACGTATAGAAGTATTTCTGTAAAATATAATTTGTCTTCATACAATATTATTGGGCTATCTTTTATTGAAACTAATCAAAATGATACTTTTTCGTATGATAGACCATATTTCTTAAACACATTCCCGATTTGTTTCAAAGATTGCAATAATTTTACATTAATTTGAAATGTCGTATCTCTATTATATAATTGTTTCTCCAAGTGGAAATATATGTTTTATTTGTGATTTAGCTTTATATAGATTAGACAAATAACATGCATCTACATATCCACTTAAAGCGATTTTTTTTTTTCAAGTCAAACCAAACCACTTTACTTTATAAACCAAATCAAACAAAACCACTTCATTTTTTTGGATACATTTAAAATCACCATTTAGCAAACAAAAAAAAATAATATCCTGAAACAAGTCAAATCATAAATATCTGGATAAAATATCACGTTAATACATAAATGTTAGTGCCATTTTGGCATGATTTTTACTTTTCGTTTTT
The DNA here is from genome assembly GCA_903798255.1 of Fraxinus quadrangulata. Lineage (NCBI taxonomy): Eukaryota > Viridiplantae > Streptophyta > Magnoliopsida > Lamiales > Oleaceae > Fraxinus > Fraxinus quadrangulata. The sequence continues at coordinate 44,605 of CAIGRB010123826.1, read as the reverse complement.
GTTTTTGCTTTTCGTAGAAAAGCTTTTGAATGAAGTTTCCTTAATTTTTGTTTGAAAATTAATTTTAGAAAGAGTTTCATATTTCGGTAGTATTTTTTGAGAAAGTTATATTGGATCAACTTCCTCTAAAAACTATTTTAATTAAAAGAAGAACTTTCATAAAATTAGTCAAATGGATCTAAAAGCAACTTTTGGGTTTCAAAAACCCATTTTGGACTTTTAAAATTCATGACAAACATGTCCTAAGGATTGTTACAAATATTATTAAACGAAAGTTCTATATTTTTAATCATTGCAATGCAATAGAATGATAGAAGATATTTAGTTCTAGCACTTTAGTTGATACTAATTGACTCAACATCTCCAATTGTAACAAATGATTCATTCTCTACATTATGATGAGAATACAGCAAATGTAATAATTAATTATAATTAAATGATATAAAGCAACTATTTAATGAATCACTACGAGTTCTTTATACTATGCCACCATTTCTTAGTACAAATAATCGCCTCAACCAACATTGCACTCAACGAACTTCTAAACGAATCAAGAATTTGATCATTCACAAGCAACTACATATATTTGAATGGCTAACACAGTTTTGACAATTTGGAAGATAATCTTGTACTATTTTTATTCAATTTTTACTAAAGTAATATGTCGAAATGCTAATAGTCACATTTTCACAATGATCATTTAAGAAATCAATCAAATCATTCTTTTAGTTTGAGCTTCTCGCTTAAGTCTAGCTTTAAAAATTGAGGCAATGGGTTGGATCCAAAAACAATTTGTGGAGAACTTGAGCTTTAAGTTGAGCAACATCTTTAGAATTAATTGGGATGGATTTATTTTTAATTTGGTTGGATAGAATTTATTTTCAAATTAATTTTTTTAATGTTTTGGCAATTTGAAACGGTTTGTAAAAATTGAAACATAAAACCGAACCAATTCAAGGCGATTTGTTCGGTTAAAAAACAAAATATTAATAGATCCATGTGGACGCAAACCAATGGTTTCGAAAAATGATTCCAATACGGATTGACAATTTCATTGTTCAACCCTATTGATTGATTCATCAATCTTTTCACATTTGCTTCATTTAAAATTTTTAGTTAGGTTTTCTCTCGTACCTTTCTCGTATAAAGTCTTAGGCACCAACAGATCGATCACAGTTCTAGCGTATTTGAGATTCATCTACTATAGTAAATTGTTCTACATGGTAATCAATTTTTACTAGAGATTTTTTTAGCTGGTATATGAGATTTGTCTCATTTTTTTTGTATCAACAAATACATCATATAACTAATTTGCAGCTCTTTACAAGTGAATGATTTTTGAATCTCTTACTCATATTAACATACATTGCTTGATTAGAGCTTTAACTTTTCATAATACATTACTGCTTTATGATATCACTGATTATGCAATTTTTCAACACGGGTTCATGCATATCGACGACAAAAATATTGTTGCAAAAAGAGAAACAAGAGGCGTCGATAACGCAGATGAGTTCAAGAGTTGTTTCAAGTTAATAAATGAAGCACATCATGTATTTCATTGAAGTTGTTTGAAAGACCTAAAACGCTAAAAAATTTCTCATTTTTAGGAATAATTTCATGCATTAAAACCAATCCAACGATCAAATCAAAGTTAAAAGAAACAAAATCAAAAGTGAGAGAGAACAATTTAGATTTACTTGGTTAGAAAGCATGCAATTTTATTAATTAAGCAATAAACAACCATTTTTAACCATTCAAATTTATTACGATATGAAATAATAAGAATTTGTAGTATTGGATTGAGTTGGAAAGATTAGCCAATGATTGGGAAGTTTCACTGGCGGTGTGGGCATTGAAGACGAAATGTATTTAAAAACACAAAATTAACGTATAATGTAAATTTACTTATAAGTAAAAAGTTATTTGTAACTTAAAATTTTTTTATTAAAAAATAAATATTTCACTTTTTAAGTTAAAAATTATCTTATGTATAAAAAATTACTTATAAATAAAGTATCACTTATTGCTAAAATTTTCATATAAGAAATTATAAATTGAACTTCACTAAGGGACATATATATAATTTTTTTGTTCGATAAAATTAAAAACGTACGAAATCACTGACAAGTAATAGTTTTTACCAAGTTTGGAGTGTCGTTCTCATAATCAAAGACTTTAATTTGAATTGTATCATTCACGATCAAATACGAAAGTGACACATACACACAATTGATAACTTGAGTGTTATGTGTTAACTACTAAATATTACAATAAATACTACCTAAAGTCACGTGAAGATTATTTTAGAAAAGCTATATGTGAGAAAAGTGTGTTCAATTGACAATCGATAATTTTATTTTGTTCAACAATTTCTCTCGTGCAAAGTTCAACTTATTTCTAAATGTGATCCAAAATATCCCTATATCGAATTTGAATACTTAAAAAATACATTAAAATCACATATTATGATTGCATAAGACAAACAATTATTCCAACATCTATTGAACCTTATGTTAATTATCATGGTGTTCTAAACCTATTTCGAACCCCTGAAAACAAAACAAGCCACATATAAATGGTGATCAAACATTGAAAAAATAATTAAAACGTGATATCAATCAATCAACACAAATTATACTTGAAAAAAAGAATCTTTGAATTAAAAAATTAAATAACGACTTACATCATCATCCCAAAACTAGATGAATTTAGCCTAACATGCTACATATGCAAACACAACAAAAGTATTGATTATTTTTCACCCGAAAAATATAGTTGCAAAGAGGAGATGAAGAATTAATTTCGCGTCCTTTGAATTTCTGCAATTTACTCTTTAATTAATTAGATTTTTCTTGCTTTTGATCTTCAATTCCAAACTTAAAATATTCAAGCTTTGATGTTTGTTGCATTTGTCTTCTTCTCCACGTTATGATATGAAGAATACCTCCAGAAGTAGGTTAAAACAGTGGATAATTGCTTTCCATGAAGAGGTTGACAACAAAAAGGAAAAAATCGTGTGCCTGGATTTTGTACCATATGATCGCATGGTAACAAAGATTGCGATCTTAAGACAATCGCATTACGTACTATAAATCTCTCTTTTGACCTTGCAATCGTAACGTTGAACTTTGAGATCATTTATATTTTGGTCCTCAATTCATCTTCGTCTTCAACTCATTTTCCTCCTAATTGCAATTAAGCCATTTATCTTTCCATTCATGCCATGTTAATCCCCATTCTCTAATTTATTCAAAAGTCATGTCCTTTTCATTCGCTTTCTTCAAAAACTGTCCAACATCGAGTTTTTCCTTAAAAAAAAAAAAGATATTTACACATAATTATTCAAAAGCACTCCCCAAATAATCACTTTTGATTATTTAGATAAGTGTGAAAATTATACTTATTAGGTAAACCATGAAATCTCGAGTTGTTGGGTTTTTAAATGTCAGAGTGAATGATTTCACCTAAAGTTGGCAATGTGCCCATTCCTTAATTCTTTTAGTATGTCTTAACCAAGTGAAATCTTATTGGGCACTTGAAAGTGCCTCGTTTGTGACTATCAAGTCAATTGTGAGTGTAACCAGAGCAGATAGGCCAACCAATCAAAAATAAAGAAGTCCAACCAGATAAAATATCTCGACGAACATTTTACGTGATTCTTTATAAATATCCAAGTAGATCTATTTGTCTCTCTGTCAGTCACGTTTTAAATCCGGACTACTCGATTCACCTTAACACTTACCCAAAATCAGGGTACCACATTTCTCATTTTCATATCTGGACGACTAGGCCCACCTTAACACTTATCCTAAAATAGGTACCACGTTAGAAATGCGATTATTAACTAAGTCAGTTGGTTTATCTTAACCACGTGGCAGTCACTATGGGGTGGGGGCACACTCAGGCCATGAGGGATAGGGTGGAATATCAAATAATAGAATAATGTTATCTAGCACAAGTGACATTGAACATTAGTTGAACATTAGTTTACCTGATAGTATATCATAGGTCCTGATAAATGAATCATAAGTCATTGTATATAATTGAACCAATAATTTAATAACACAAGTACTGCCACAGAAGTCGACGTTGAACACCAATGATGCTAAATATTATTACTCAAAAGAATATCGTTATAGTGTAACAGACCAATGGTACAATCTTAATGACTTTTCATGTGAAAGAAAAACGAACTGCAATATACTATCAGAAATCACATTTGTTGTTTGCAAAAATCACACTAATATTTGTTAAAGAACCCCTTGAATCTTCTGGCAATACTACCATTCACATTCAAAGACATTAAGTGTGTTAGATGAAACAATCAAAGAAATTAATGTAGCATTAAGTTTATATTTCAAAATCAAATTATATTCAAGTCCAACATGTGTGACAACTATATTTTGTGACAGCAATTATAGCTTTATTACATCTATTTAAACTACTATAAATGATTGTACATTTACTTAAATTGCCAATAAAGTTTGAGAAGGAATACAAGGGCCTTGATCTCAACTTGTAGTTCATTTATCTCGACTTGATTAGAGCACGTTGTCATGGGTTAAACTTGTATTTTTAAGCATTGTGCACCTTAACTCGCTGAGATTTCAACCGAAGGTTATGATGCCTGAAATTTTTCGGTGAAAAAGAATTTTAAAGTAGAAAAAGTACAAACTTAATGAATTATTCCTTTTATCAAAGAAAAATATGTGAAATTATTGGAAAGTGGGGAAATTAGCCAGACATTAAAGACATTTTTTTTTTCAAAAATTGAAAACATAACAAATTACATGAAATTGTCACAATTGATTTCTATTACACAAATTGTAACAACCCAAATAATCCTCACAACGCCTGGATTCCTCGTAATGGGCATCACGTTCCTGTAATAAAATCTCCCTAGTCAGGTCCATGCATTTTTATATTTCCTATTTTGCCCCTAGGATCCCTGTTAAACGCTTTGTGTTATTAAGTGAATATAAGTGTGAAAATTAAATGCTTGGAGTGTTTTTTAGTGATTATAAATTGTGGGTCCTACATAACGTATGGATAAGTGAATATTAACGGTGGATCTTATGGAATGTTTAGATAAAAAAAAATATAACCAGCTTAATCAAAATAATAATTTGAACTTTGGTTAACATGCATTAAGTTTAGAAAGAATGACCACAATATTGTGAAAAATTAAAATTAGACTTTTCAAACTTCATTTAAAAAAAAAAAAAATCCTTTTTTTTTTTTTGGGTAGGGAAGGTCAATTTGACCTATTCAAGTTAGATTCAAAGGTGTTACGTCGAATTGATCCTTATTTTAATGTAATTTGACAATTAGTACAAAGTTGTGTGTTAACACCATTTGATAGTTAACATTTACGACTAGAGAACTCTCCCAAGTTGATGCGAGGTATTCCATTAGTTGACTAAAGATATATTGACGGTTATGCACAAATTGAAAATAAAAAATGACTTAATTCGGTTATTCAGTTTGCGTTTTCTTTCCAAATTTGCTAAACTGCTCTTCACTTTAGTGTCATCATAATCTCCGCTCGAAAAGTTTCTCTTTAATATCTTGATTTGATAAAAGGTTGACTCGGTGACTAGTTATGATTCCCTCTTGTAAGAACATTAAACACTTCTCCAATTTGGAGAGAAAAAGAAGGTACAATACAAGAATTATATATTTTTGTTGTTTTACGATTAACATTACATGAAGCTGATCTCTTATTCTCGATGGGTAGGATAAAACTTTTCTACTTCTAATTCATAACTAAGGTTCTCTTGCTATATCAGTAATGTGAAGATTTTATCCTGCTTAGTGAAGATAGGAGATCAGCGCTTGATTACGCCCAAAGAATAATGCGATAGTTGTAGTGCATATTTGGGGTGTTGTATCCATAGAAAGATGGAAAATGTTTAAGGGTTCCAAAAATGGATAAGTTATCGAATTCAATGTACAGTAAAATTCAATGTTGAAAAGTGAAATTAAAATCAATAATTTGAGGGAGTGAAGCGTCGGAATTCCCTCAATTGGATTGAATAATTTACATTAGAGGCTTTCATCCCGACACTCTAATCGGAAGATATATCGTGAAAATCAATTTAATTTACAAATGTAATCATAGAATCTAGACTTATGACATATTCGCACAATTTTATTGGAACAAGATCAAAAATCAATCATATTCATCAAGCATAAGACAGTAATCAATCTGCCAATAAGGTGAAATTGAGATTAAAACTCAATAATTAGTTCAATCTAATGATTGAAGAAACATGATTAGATCTATAAATGATTTAATAATTGTTAAACAAATTTCAACAACAAGTAATTGAAATTGAAACTCAATAAATAGTTTGATTAAACAATGGAAAAAGCATGGCTGAATCCATGAAAAATCTAGTAATTATTAAACCGATTTCAATATAAATTCATGAAAAGAAAAGTTTAAACCTTAATGTTATTCAACAAGAAAAGACCAATTACATGAAATAATAGATGTGAAATCATCATATCCAATTGAGTTCATTCCTTACTTCACCAAGATTGTTAGTTCTTCATGAGTTTCTTGAGCCCAAAATCAATGGAAGAATGATGAATAATAAGGAATGAGGCATTCTGGGACGTTTTGGGAGTCTTTTAGGGTTGAGAGATGCATGAAAAATTAGTTACCATAAGTGTTGGAATCAATTTCGGAAATTGAAATTTCGCGCATAGAAATGACCTATGCGACTGCAAGGTATAAACCCCTGCTATCACATGGAACAAAAAATTGCTACCCTTGAATTCTCGATAAATGACCATGCGGCTGCGTGGATTTATGACCATGCGACCGCATGGTTATAGTGTTTACCCGCGGACAGTTTTCAGTATTTTAACCATATTTTTCTCTATTGATGTTCGATTAGGGCTATTCAAGATGCGTTGGAATGCTAACTCCAAGATCTATAACTTTGCTTCAGATACCATCTTCAAATTTGTTCGTTTTCCATGTCAAAAACTGGTCTCAATATGAGACTGAAAATCGTTGCAAAACTTTTGAGATTGAAAGTTGATATGTGATAATGTTTTAACTATATTTCATCCCTTTGACTCATTTCTTCATCCCAATGACCTCTAACGCTCTCGAATCTTCATCACAAGCTTAAAATTTTTTTAGAGTATTTGCACTTTAGTCCCTGAACTTTTGTTTTCCTCCATTTTGGTCTTTTTTCACTTGTTCCTCCTTATTTCAACTACGTTCATCATTTTATCTTCCAAAACATAAATTACATAAAATTAAGCTATATTTCAACATATTAATCAATAATTTTTCATGTTTTGACAGTAAAATAAGTGTGTAAAAACGCACTTATCAAATTCCTCTAAACTTGAACTATTGTTTGTCTTTAAACAAAAATATAACTCAATTCTATGTGCAACATGGTCTAACAACGTGCCATGTCTCAGGTTTGGAGTGTGGTAATTAAACAAATGAACAATTACAATAGTGCAATAATTAAATCAATCTTCACCTGTTACATGCATAACCCGACGTGTGCGTGTGAAAACTCTTATTGACATGTTAAGGTTGTGATTGGTTCAACACCTAACCCATAGTAGTCAAATATATCATTTCCTCGCTCGAGATATATACACCCCATAAACTTATGCTTTTCACTCAATTTTTTCAGGATGTATCATAAGTTGAATTTACTCAATTCTATCATTACCCTCTCTTAGTTTGAATAAACCTTACTCCTACAAGTTCACACTTCAACAAGTCGAGATTCTCCTATATTTTTTTATTGCTTTAACCCTTAAAACTAGCTTAATTAGTTGCTTCTTATCAAATGTGTAGTTTTGTCAACTAGATGCCTGTGGCTTAATCAATATCTTTGAGTTTTTTTTTTTTTTTTTTT
>CAIGRB010123826.1:7123-29400 GCA_903798255.1 Fraxinus quadrangulata | reverse complement strand
TTACGAAATAGTTTTAACTTTTTTTCTTTCAGATCACTGGTTATAAATTGATTTTATTTATTTTTATAAATTTAATGTTTATTTCAGACTGAAGGATATGAAGCTGAAATTTCCGTGCCCACCAACAATGTTTCCAGGTAAAAAATGAAATTAAAATATATTCATTAATTCTTTTTAATTTAGTTTAATTTTCACGGTTTCATTTTCTGAACTTATGCATGACATATACATGCATTTGTGTATATATGCATAATGCATGTATTTCCTTTCTTATTTTATTTTATTTTAGCAGAGAAACTTCGCCAACAAGAGAGATCTACGGAGACTCAGAAAAATCTTTAATGGTGTTTTCGCCCCAGTCAAAGAAGAAGAAGAAGCCATCCTCTCCAACGAATTCTCGCCGGATAATGTCATCAGTGGATGGTAAAATGCCATCGGCGAATGAGCTGGAAGAGTTCTTTGCAGCAGAAGAAAAGTACCAGCAACAGAGATTCGCCGAAAAGTGGGTACAAAATACAAATTATTATGTTTCTCCGGGCATGATAAAAGCCATCAGCCAAAACGCTCAATATTTAAAATGGAAACAAAGTAGTAATTTTGATTTGATTGATTGGTTTTGCATTATTTTCAGGTACAACTATGATATAGTAAATGATGTTCCATTGGAAGGCAGGTACGAGTGGGTTCATTTAAAGCCATGAATGAAATACCGCAGGAAAGAAAGAAGGCATCTTCTCGTTTTATATTTTGTGGGCATTTATGTTTATGAAATTATCACAACTATTTAGCTGGTTCTATGTGACTGGGAATAGCGTTTTACTTGTTTATGTTCAGATGATACTTTTTATTCAGATGAAAGTGCTTGGAGTAGTACTTTCTGGGCACTTTCTATCTGGATTTATGGATGGTTTTTTCAAATTTGTATGCTTCTTCTGTAGTACAATGAAGGGATTGAACTTTTATGTGTGTTATTGCTTTTGGAATTGAATAGGATGTTTTGTTTGGGCTTCTTTTGGCTTATTTCTGGATGGATGAAAGTTTTGAGTAAGTTTTATAGCCACTTTTATCATTATTCCATTTGAAAGGAAACTGGTTGATGCAACATAAAATGAAACTAATTAATAATTTTCTTGGTTTAATGAAGCTTTCATAGGATGGAGTTATGATGAGTTTAAGTTTTACTGCAATCCAATTATGGAAAATTGACATGGTCTATAAAGAAATGAATATGATCTGCATGTGTATGGCGTATTGAACGTAAAATAATTATTATTTTTATCTAATAGCTTACACGTGTACATAATGTAGTTTCGTACGGATAACATAATAGAGCTACGTGGAATTGATCTAGAAGAGTTGATTGAAACTCAAGATATGAATGATGACTATATAACAATGTCAAACCCAAGTGTTTCATATTGAACAATGAGCAAAACCAAGTATATATATGTATATGTATATTTATATTTATATCTATATTGTTAGAAGAAAAAATAAAACTCAACAATTTCTTCTCGGTGGTTGTTTTACAAAGATATTGTATTACGGGTATGTGACGAGTTTAAGTTTCACCATGATCAATTTATGAAAAAGCCACGTGTAAGGTTTTTGATTAAAAAATAAAAATAAAAAATGAATTTGACGTGCACGTGTTGTATGAGGTATAGAACATAAAGTAATTCATTTTCATCAAGTAGCTTACACATGTAGATTATGTTATATAATATTAGATAACATAATAGAGCTGCTTGAATTGATCTGAATGAGTCAATTGAAACTCAAGAATTGAATGTCGACAACATAACTAGTCTCACTTAAGTGTTTCCTATAGAAGAATGAACTGATATAAGTAATTTATTAATATCTAAAAAGATTTTTCTTTTCAAATATATTATTTAATATAACATCTATGTATATGTATATCGATACTGTCATCGAGTGTTAGATAATTAGAATCCATTATTTTAAATACTGGCTCGAACAATTTAGCCAATCAAATTCATAAATTATTTATACAGATAGGTAGTAAAAATGGAACAGTGAGTCTTTTGACGTGTATAAATAAAAATGAAGAATATTTATAAATACGTATTTGAAGTTAATATTTGATTTTATTGAATTCATATATTATTGGTAAATTTATATCCAAATAATTAACTCTGAACTTACACTTCTAAACCTTAAATTTTCTCTTAATTAATGAAGAATCAATGAGATACACGCGCACACGTGGTGCATTATTCACGTAAGGAAGAAAGAAGTAAAGTCTTGGTACGTATGGGAGTTGTCATTATCAAATGCAAAAAATCTTATAGCTTGGAATATGATGAGTGAGGGACACGATGAGTTTAAGTTTCACCATGACCCGTATATGATAAACCCTGTGTAAGGTTTTAGATAAAAAGCAGTGAATATGATGTGCGACGTATTGACTATATAGTGATTCTCTTTTTCTTATAGCTTAACATTTAAATGATGTGGTTTTGTCTTAGCTAAAAATCGAGTTGCTTGAAACTTAAGAAGTAACTCTCGACAACATTATTAATATCACACTCACATATTTCGTCATATTAAACAACGAGTCAATCGAAAAAGTAGGCACAACCGTCCACTATACCGGTGGTTCAGACCTCAGAATATTGTCCATTCGGCTAGGTAACTAAAAGTGGTTAATTTTAGGCAGTGGAAAAATCAAATAAAATTGCACATTTTCATGCATTTTGGTGTCGAAAAATCAATTACTCGTTCACTAACATTCCCTCTTACTGCAATTTCCTAGGTGTTTCCAGATTTATTACGTACTGAATTGCAAAAACCATTGACAATATATATGAAGATACAGAAAATAATAACAAATTTTTTGCTGTTTTATTGCGTGGGGTCTAGAGACAGCTAAGGAGACCGCACAATTAGATAATACAAAATCAAGTAAGTGTTTTTATTATTAAATTTTAAATTGAAGCATATAGGAGAATTAAATGATTTATCAATCAATTGATGTGTCATGTCACGATGCCTAAGAGATCACTAATTTATATATATATATATTTATCACACTCTTTAATTCATTGCGAAATTTATTGAAATATTTACCGAAACAAGTCTATTATAATTTCTTAATTTATTATTATTACATATTTGTCTGAGATATCAACATGTCATCTACATTTGTCTTAGGAATAATTTATCGATCATAAGCATAGTAATATAATTCCTGAAAATTAAAATTGACATTTTTATTGATAATTTATGAAGTTTTTCAGTAAATATAAAAGGAAATTGGATTTATCGAGTATAATTATAACTTGTTAAATATCTCGCACATAATTTTACAGCTTCCAATTTTATGTAAAACTTGTTTTCTATTATTTTAATTTAATGTAAAAATGTAGTCGATTTTTAAAGCTCGAATATTATAATTTTATTTTAATTCAAAACTGAAGCACAAATATAAGTCGTGGGGTTTTTAGTTTTTGTGAAACTATGTTTTCTATCATTAATTAGGATTTTATGAAATACATATGGAAGACTATACTTATAAAATTTAAATTACTTCATATATTAATAGAAGCAATTTCCTTAATTAAATTTATAAGAATAGAAATCTGATATTGCTATAAAACCCTAATTTTTTAATCATAGTTATGTTAGTCATGACATAGTACATGCCTTAATTACTCCTTTAATAAATTCAAATTAGATTTTAAGTGGGTGTCCAACGGTGGAAAAACACCTTTAATATTTCAACTTACCCCGAAATACCTCTTCAATTTCATTAGTGGAATATGGTGGGGTTAGCCTCTTCTACGACCTAGTAACCTACAAAAAGAGGTTCGACCTATCTCTTTTATTTGACCTCTGACTTGATAATAAGTATATGGAGAAAAATATAATATATATTGTTGTGGTGTAATTCAAATTTCATGTTATTTGAGTTTGGTTGAATAGAAGAAATTTAAAGAGCTTGGGCTTTGAGAATCCTAATTAATGAAGATCAAATTTCATCAAAAATTGAGTGTTTGGCTTGAAAAAAGACTTTGAGATGAAGAAAACAATTTGGAGCAGGAATACGTTTGCTCTTGATATTGTGAACACATTTTCTCTTGATTATCGTAGATTTTTTTCCTCTACCCGTGGTTTTTTGTCCGTATTGGATTTTCACGTAAATTTTGGTATTTATTTTCTTCTTATTTATTTCATTATCGTCATTATCTTAAGATCCAAAATTCATAACAAGTGGTATCAGAGCGAGATTGATTGTTTCGTATGAGAACAATGAAGTATGATATCATGTTGTTGGATAGAAACACAAGATTTACCTTATGGTAAATGCATATACGAGCGGTTCTAGCATTGATGGATTTGGAGGAAGCCATGCTTGGCTTTGATAGGATGTCGCTACCTGGACGCATGAAGTAAAATATCATAGGGATCGGAAAGCCCAATCTTAAATTCATCTACATCTTTTAAATCAAATTTTTCAGGATGTTTTAAAGGAGAGAAATGTCGCTACGTTGTGGTTGAAGTTGGAGTAACTTTGCATGACAAAGAGCTTGACCAACAAGCTACACTTGAAACAACGCTTGTATTCTCACCGAATGTTTGAAGGTGCATCATTGGATGGTCACTTAACTATATTCAAAGAAATTGTAGCCGATTTGAAGACATTGGAAGTTAAGTATGACGAGGAGGACTTGGCGTTGATGTTGTTGTATTTTCTGCCACCATCATTTGTGACTTTTAGAGATACTATTCTCTATAGTCGGGATACTCTAACCATGGAAGATGTCTATGATGTTTTACTATCTAAAGAGAAGATATGGGCATTTTGCTGGGGGATTTGGGATTCATGCTGAATACTTGGTTGTGCATGGAAGAAATCAAGATAGGAATCTTGGTAGGAATACGAGGGACAGATCGAAATCTAGACATGCTAAGAATACATGTTACTATTGTAAGAAGAATGGTCATATTAGAGCTGATTGTTGTGCCTTGAAAAATAAAAATAAAGCCGTCGGTGGTACTAAGAAATGGAAGCAACATGTTAACACAGCAGAGGTTGATGTTGTGGAAGACAGGTAAAGTAAATGAGAGCTTCTTATGATTTCTGACATGGATTCCAAACTTTGTGAGGAATGAGTTCTTGACTCGACTTTTACTTTTCATATGTGTCCCAACAAGGACTGATTTTAAACATATGAAGGAGTTTCGAGAAGTGCATTGATTATGGGAAACAACGCACCTTGCAAAATTACCGGAGTTGGTACAGTCAGTATCAGAGTGTTCGATGGGGTTATCAGGACTCTCACAGATGTAAGCTTTGAGTGTACTTGACTCAAAGGGCTATAGATATACTAGTGAATATGGAGTTTCAAAGGTGAGTCAGGGTGCTCTTATTGTCATGAAGGGACATAAAAACTCTACACATTTGTACATTTTGCATGATCCTACAGTAATTGGGGATGTATCAGTTTCTACTTCTTTTTTGACATATGATGAAGTTACAAAATTTTGGCATATGTGGCTCGAGCATATGAATAGAATGGCATGGCAGAGCTGAGTAGAAAGGAACTTCTTAAAGGGTTAGATTCATGAAAGGAAGACAATACGAAGGGAACACTTGAATATATTTATTGAGATCTTTGGGGATCGGTCAAGGTACCATCAAAATGAGGTCATTATTACTTGTGACGATGATTGATGATTTGTCTAGGAAAGTTTGGGTAATCTTCTTAAAGCAAAAGAGTGATGTGTTTGAGACCTTTAAAGAGTGAAAAATATTGGTAGAAAAGCATATTGGAAAGCAGGTAAAATGTTTATGCACAGATAATGATTTGGAGTTTTGTTCAGATGAATTCAATAGCTTCCGCAGGGTTGAAGGTATCTTGAGACACTTGACAATGCCCGAAACTTCTCAACAGAATGGTGTAGCAAAACGGATGAATATAATTTTTATGGAAAATGTTCATTATATGCTTTCAAATTTTGGGTTGCCTAGGACTTTTTGAGCTGAAGCTGCTACTACAACTTATTTTCTGATTAATCGCTCACCTTTAGTTGCCATTGATAAAAAGATACCCGAAGAGATATGGTCTGGTAAACCTTCTTATTATTCTTATTTGAATATTTTTGGGTGTCCTACTTATGCTCATGTGGATAATTGGAAGTTGGAGTTTAGGTTTAGAAAGTGCATATTTCAGATTAGACATTGCAGACAGATTAGACCTCCACAGAAGTATGGGGAAGCAAATTTGGTAGCTTATACATTGAGTGTGACTGAAGACCTTGATTCCACTGAGAAGCCTGCTACATATTTAGAGACAGTCTATAACGCCCCGAAAACTTTAGAATAAATTTTATTTGTTTTATATACTATATTTTTTATATTTTGAAGAAAAAAATGAAAACTAAAATGAAATAGGTTTTAAATTTCTATCTTATTTGAGCCAAATAATTATATATCGATAGAGTGATAAATGCTGATTTTGATAATGATAATCATTTGTGATTTAGCTATAATTTGATTGCAATCTTAATTTGATAAAGTTTAAATCATAATTCTATCTTTTGAAATCAATTCTTATCCAAATTTTCATATACATCGTTTTAAATTCTAGTTGTATATAAACTCAATTGAGAATGTCAACTATAACTAGTGTGCAATTGTCCCACAATTCACCACCAAAGAATTTTACACGACAACTTTCATATAAAGTAGCTGTAAATTGCTAGTATTTTTTTTTCTCAAAAGCTCGTTTGATTAATTACGGTAAGATACTTTTGTGCAATTTGTTCATTTTCTTATACTTTTTATATTCGGTAATTTATGCATAAATTACCTGTAAATCTTCGGGTTCTTTATTAAGAAATGAAATCCTACGGGAATTTAAGATGATCTAATACATGTGTGTTGGTTGGTCACAGATATACTCCATAAGAGAAGCATGGTATGAAATATTTATTTTATTATTATATAATTGTGTATGAAAACTGCACGTATTTTACTGGGTATTTTTAAATACTCACTCTTACAAAATTTTATAGGTTAGTTCGGGTCGATTGGCACAATAGTGAGATGGTGATGCGACTGTCAAGAGAAATTGAAGAGATAAAGCATTAAGTTTATTTTTTAAAAATTATTAGTCAGTTTAATTTATTTAAATACAGTTATTTAATTTATAATTATGTTTTCATTATGGACATTCCAGTTATTTTTATTTAAAGAATATTATTTTATCGTTTCGCAAAGAAATTGAATTTTTTGTAACACTTTATTGTTTGTGAAATTTTGGGGCTTTACACAGTCAGTTGCAGTGATTCTAACAGATGGATGATTGCTCTGTAGGAGAAGATGGAGTCATTAAGTAAAAATAACACTTAGGACTTAGTAAAATTAACTAGAGGTAAAAAGGTTTTTCGCTGCAAATGAGTGTTCAAAAGAAAGGAAGGCACATCAGGGATTAAAAATGATAGATACAAGGCTAGATTGGTGGTAAATGGCTACAGTCAGATTCTAGGTGTTAACTTTACAAATGGGTTCTCACGAGTTGTGAAGCATAGATCCATCCGGACTTTATTTGGAGTGGTGGCTAAGAATGACTTGGAGCTTGAGCAGATAGATTTCAAGATAACATTCTTACATGGAGAATTGATGAGAGCATCTACATACAACAATCAGAGGGATTCATAATCTCTGGAAAGGAAGACCATGTGTGCTTGTTGAAGAAGTCCTTGTAGGACTAAAGCAGTCACCGAGGCAGTGGTATAGAGGTTTGATTCATTCATAACTACGAATGATTTCTTCAGATGTAATTATGATAGTTGTGTGTACTTCAAAAAGGAAGATAGTGGATCAATTACATATTTGTTATTACATGTTGATGATTTGCTCATAGTAGCAAAATATAAAGCAAAGATCAGAAAAGTGAAGTTTCAACTCAGCAAGGAGTTTGATATGAAAGATTTGGGTGTAGTAAAGAAGATTCTTGGTATGAAAATCTTGAGGGATAGAAAGGTTGGTAGATTGTATTTGAGTCGGAAGGGATACATTGAGAATGTGCTTGAAAGATTCAATATGGTGAATGCGAAGACTGTCAGTACTCCATTGGCTGCTCACTCCAAATTATCATCTAACTTGTATCCTCAGTCAGATGAAAATATTGATTACATGTCTCAGGTTCCTTATTTCAGTACAATTGGTTTGCTGATGTATACTATGATTTGTACAAGACCTGATTTGGCACATGCAGTTAGTGCAGTTAGCAGATACATGGCAAATTCTGGCAAGAAACATTGGAAAGTAGTGCAGTAGATCTTCAGATACTTGAGAGGCTCTCCTAATGCTTGTTTGCATTTTGGTAGAAATTCAGATAGAGTCATTGGGTATGTAGATTCAGATTATGTTGGAAATCTTGATAAGAGGAGATCACTTATAGAGTATGTGTTTACCCTTAGAAGCTATGCTATCAGCCAGAATGCTACTGCAACAGAAACATAATACATGGCCATTACAGAGGCATGTAAAGAGGCTATGTGGCTGAGAGGATTGATTGGGGAAAATTCGTGAAGACTTGCATATGTCTACAGTATTATGTGATAGTCAGAGTGCAATTTTTATGACTAAGGATCAGATATTTCACAAGAGGACTAAGTACATTGATGAAATGTATCATTTTGTGCCTGATGTGATTGTTCGTGGTGATATTGTAGAAAGCAAGTTGATACTAAGGATAATCATGCTGATATAATGACAAAAAACACTTCTTATTGCTAAGTTTGAACATTGGTTGAACTTAGTAGGTGTTTGTCATTGATTTAGTCCATTAGGCCTTGTTTGGAAGATGAGGAATTGTGTTTACTTGGAGATGTGTCTTGAATTTCTTATGATGAAATTTGTTTCAAGTGGAAATTTGTTGTGATGTGATCCAAATTTCATGTTATTTGGGTTTGGTTGAATAGAAGAAGTTTAAAGAGCTTGGGTTTTGAGAGTCATAATTAATGAAGATCAAATTTCATTAAAAATTGAGAATTTGTCTTGAAAAAAGACTTTAAGATGAAGAAAACAACTTGGATCCCAAAAAAAGAAAAAAGAAAAGAAAAACAGGATGGCGAGCTCTGTAGTGCCGACAAGGGGCATTGTGGTGCCCGCGCCTTTGATCAATATAGAGAACCCGCGCTGCGGCGCCGGGGCGCCCAAAAGGTGGCGCCGAAGCGCTACATGGTTGATCAACTATCGTCAATCTATGAGCCTTGTTAGGTTCTTGTTGGGTTTGTTCAGGTTAGAACTCCATTTCTTATATAATATCATAATCTTCTCTGCCTCCACTTCTCACACTAGGTGCTATGATAGTCCAATTTTTTCTTAAACCTCTTCCATCCACCTCTTATTGACTTAGTCGTGCCAAGTACTGGTAGGAGCAATAGGCCTCGATCGACCTTGACGACTACGCATAAAAGGGTCCTCGTTTTGGATTGAAATTTTCCTTCTAAATGATATATTACGGGACAACTAAATTTTCTATAATTTTTTCTTTTATTTTTCACTTTTTATAATAAGGCTTATTTTTTGTATTTTTAGAACAATTTATAGTCAAGTTCATAAAAATATAAGTTAGGCTAAACTCCCACGTGATTTCATATTTTCTTTTATACAACTGATCTGTTTGTAACAAATTATATATTTTTATCTCTTTTTAAATAATGGAGATTACATGAGGAGCAAACAAATTAAGGAAATTAAAAGAGGAAGAGGACCAAGTGCACAAGGATCGAATCATCATCATCATCTGACATAGAGAGTATTTATATAAAAAACTCTTGTTCGAGCCCCATTTTATCAAAAAATTCATTTTTTTTTCAAAAATCATTTTCAATCACATATTCTCCAATAAAATAATATTATACATAAATCGAAAAATATTTTATTAGTTTTTAACCACACATTCTTCAAAAATCGTTATTCAAAAATACATCTTGTGCTTACATTGAGAACAATGGAACATTAAGTTTTTAGGTACAGTCGACTCTATGAGTCATCTTTTTATTTGTTTTTTCATGTTTTTTTTCCCTTCACATTATATTTTTAAAATTTGAAAAAATAAAATTTAAATTTTTCGGGGGAAAAAGTGCCTGTGTGCTTATTTGGATAGTCATGCTGGCAAATGATGAATTTATATTTGAAATTGAATTGATTTATATTATGTGACTGAATAGTGCTATTTGTGCTTATTTTCATATTTTGCTTATCTTTATAAGACCCTATTATTGAGCATTTAGCCACTTTAACAGTTATTTAGGTTTGAGAAATATTGTGCGATAGGATGAATTTTTGAATTGGTATAATAATTATACTAAATTTCCTAACTAACATCAATTGCTTAATCTATTGTGGTATGATCCAAATTCCATGTGATTTAGGTGTTTGGTTTAATAGAAGAAGTCTAATGCATTTTGGTTATGAGAATCCTAATTAATGGAGATAAAATTTTATCAAGGATTGTCAATTTGGCTTGGAAAAGGATTGTGAAATGAAGAAAACACCTTGGAGAAACAAATTACCGAAAGTGGGCGTCGTGACGTTGCAACCCGTGACAAAAAGGAGAAGTAGGAAGCTTGGCAGCTTTTTACATATTTCTCATTATTTGGGACCATATTCACCGTGGCGCTGACGCCATCGAAGAAACGCCCTGGGCGAGGCTCCCTGGCGCCTCGATAGATTTTTCCCGATTTTTCCAATTTTTTAATTTTCTTCTTCATCTAGACTCCAAAAAAGGCTCTTATATATATTCCACATTATTGTATCTCACATATATACATTTTAACAACATCTGGAGAGTTAGAGAGCTTAGATTTCAATTGAGAATATTGAGATCTTGATATTGTAAACACATTCATTATTGATTATAATGAAATTCATCTCTTCTTCTTGTGATTTTTTCCCATATTGGATTTCCACATAAATCTTGATATTCTTATTTGTTCTTGTTTATTTCATTATTGCAATATCTTGTGATCAATTCATGAAGTGTATTAGAGGAAGATTGATTTTTCGCATGGCATCGATGAAAAATGATATTCCATTATTGGATCGAAATACGAAATTTACTTTATGGCAAGTGAAAATGCAAACGGTTCTCGCGCATATGGATTTGGAGGAAGCTTTACTTGGCTTTAATAAGATGCCTTCAACCTGGACGTGTGATGAAAGGTAGCGTAGGGATCAAAAAATCCAAACTCAAATTCATCTACATCTTTCAAACCAAATTCTTCAGGACATTCTAAAAGAGGAAGTGTCGCTACGTTGTGGTTGAAGTTGAAGTAATTTTGTATGGCAAAGAGCTTGACCAACAAGTTACTTTTGAAACAACGTTTGTAGTCTCACCGGATGTCCGAATGTGCATCATTGAATGATCACTTAACTATATTCAAAGAAATCGTGGCTAATTTGGAGATATTGGAGGTTAAGTATGATGAGGATGACTTGACCTTGATATTGTTGTGTTCGTTCTTGCCATCATATGTGACTTTTAGAGATACTATTCTTTATAGTCGGGATACTTTCAATGTGGAAGAGGTTTATGATGATTTACTATCTAAGGAGAAGATGAGACATCTTACTGTAGGATCTGGAAGTCAGGCTGAAGGCCTTGTTGTTCATGAGATAAATCAAGATAGGAAGCTTTGTAAGAAATATAAGAGGTAGATCGAAATCTAGACATATAGAGAAGACATATTACTTTTGTAAGAAGAATTGGTATATTAGAGTTGATTGCAATGCTTAGATAAATGGAAATAAGGCTACTGGTGCTAAAGATAATGGAAAGCAACCTGTTAACACAACAGAGTTTGATGTGTTGAAAGATGAGCAAAGTAAATGAGAGCTTATTGTGATTTCTAACATGGGTTCCAAACCTTGTGAGGAATAAGTTCTCAACTTGGCATGTATTTTCCATATGTGTCCCTACAAGGACTAGTTTACATATATGAAGGAGTTTCAAGAGGTGTGGTGATTATAGGAAACAATGTACCTTGCAAAATTGTCGGTGTTGGTAAAGTCAAAATCAGAATTTTTGATGGGACTATTAGAACTCTTACAAATGTAAGGCGTGTTCTAAAACTGAAGCAGAATCTCATATCTTTGAGTGCACTTGACTTAAAGGGTTACAGATATACTGGTGAAGGTGGAGTTTTGAAAGTGAGTCGATGTGATCTTGTTGTTATAAGGGGACATAAAAACTCTACACAGTTGTATATTTTAAAGGGTCTCACAATAATAGGGGATGTAGTAGTTTCTACTTCTTCTTCAACAGATAAAGAAATTACAAAATTTTGGCATATGCATTTCGGGCATATAAGCAAGAATGGTATAGCAGAGATAAGTAGGAGGGGGCTTCTTGATGGGTAAAAGATCGGTAAGATAATTTTTGTTAGCATTGTGTCTTTAGGAAGTAGAAAAGAGTCAGATTCATTAAAGAAAGACACAATATTTATGGAACACTTGAGTATATCCATTCAGATTTTTGGAGATCGCGAGGGTACCTTCAAAAGGATGTGTTTATTACTTGTTGACAGTGATTGATGATTTCTCCAGGAAATCTATGTATTCTTCTTAAAGCAAAATAATGATATGTTTAGGACATTCAAGGAGTGAAAAACATTGATAGAAAAGCAGATCGAAAAGCAAGTGAAACGTCTACGCAAAGATAAAGGGTTGAAGTTTTGTTCAGATGAATTCAATAGGTTTTGCAGGGTTGAAGCCATCTTGAGACATTTAACACTGTCTAGAACTTCTCAACATAATAAAGTTTTGCCTAAGACCTTTTGGGTTAAAGCAGCTATTATAGATTGTTTTCTGATTAATCGCTCACCTTCAGCTGCCCATTGAGAAAAAGACACCAGAATGTATGGTTTGGTAAACATTCTTATTATTTTGATTTGAAAATTTTTGAGTGTCCTGCTTATACTTATGTGGATAATGGAAAGTTAGAGCTTAGATCCAGAAGGTACATCTTTCTTGGGTATAAATCAGGTGTGAAATGATATAAGTTGTGGTTTCCTGAGACGGGAAAAGTAGTGTTTAGTAGAGATATAATATTTGATTAACTTGATACTATCCATGGTTTACTTCATGGGGATTCTGATAAAACTAAGGAATAGAATCATTCAACCTAAGTGGAGTTGGAAATTGGTCTAGGGAGACAATCAGAGGTTTCAAAACAATTTACTATAGATCGGTCTAGTTCATAGTTAACAGACAATAATACTTTGCCTGTACCACCTGCAATACCATAGTATCCAATTGAGGATAGACCTCGCATACATATTGTTGACCTATGGTTGATTTCATTCTCAATATTTTGATCATAACAAACAAGATTAATATTATTTCTAACAATTGATTTTGAGTGATGATAGTTCAATCTTAAAATCAATCAAGCATGCCAAAATCAACACATTATAAATCAGACTTGAAATGAAGATCAAAGAGAAAGTTAAGTATTCAAATCAAATCAATCGAGATGAGAGCTTAAAAGACAAATGTGAAGAAAAAACAAAATCAAGAGTATAGGAGACGATATCAAAGAAAGATCAAGACGAGAAGTCTAAGAGACAAATTTTGAAGCAAGATTAAAAACTAGATTTCTTAGTTCAAATATAAAGGTACTAATATTTCGATATTTAGCAATGAATGATAAAAGCTCAAAAATCATTTTATACACGAAAATATTATTTTATAAAAAACACTTGCATAAAAATTAATTTTTTAAAAAGGTAAGTGTTTCAATTTGATATTTAAATTTTTTACAATATTACTTACTTTGAACGATAAAGCGAAACAATTCTTCAAAATTTCACATTTAGAAAAAAAAAAGGTTAAAGTCAACCGGACGTTCGATTGACTAGGCGGACGTGAGGTTCACAAACAGTCATTTTTTTAATCGTTCCGATTTCTGACGCACAACGGCTAGTTTAGTCGTTCGATTCAGTAGCGAATTTTCGGTTGGGTCATCTGGATGTGCAAAGATTTTGGATGTTTTGACTGTTATAAATACCACTTCACTATGTATTCATAAACAAGTAGAAGAAAGTTTTCTTGTGAAATATATTTGTGAAAATCCTCTTTGAGCTTACATTTTTACATTCATTACATTTATTCCTTTATAACAAAAACTTTGATTGTTGAATCAAACTTCTTGAATTATTTCTCTCATCAAAGTTTTTCATTTCTCTTTGTACTTAAATTATTTATATCAATTTTAAAAGAGAAATATATTTTTGAAGAAGATTTTTACACTGACCTTGCATTTACTTTTTCACTTCTTCATATTGAAAACTTTGATTGATTAAATCAAACTTGTAAAATCATCATATTCATCAAAATTTCATATTTCTCTCTTAATATTTATTTTATTACAATTATTCATTAAAATAGATATCTATCTTGAGAAATTTTTTGAACCTACATTGCATTTTATTTTCTCTTCATTTTCTCATTGAAACATTTTGATTGATTGAATCTAATTTTTTATTATCATATTCATCAAATTTTTCATCAAAAATTGAGCTATCATTTATTACTATTCATTGAAGTGTTAACTTCTTTTAATAGTTAATTTGTTAGTATTATTTATCGATAGAGGAATTCCATTATAAAATCACTTTGATAAAGTGTGGGTCATATTGAGATCCCGTGAAAGCTCAATAGAGGTCGTGTTGAGGTCCCGTAAACCATAACAATGTATGAGGATTTGTACTCCTTGTTCATAAGTTATTGAAAGCGTTGTAAAGGGTTGGATTGTACCATAAGTCAATCGACATAGTGAAAATGCCTTACTCGTGCCGGAGAGCTTGGTCACTAAGGATATACTTCATTGCTTTGGATAGAACCTCCACAATTATATCGTTTGCATCATCTCTCTTTTACTTATCACTTTTATATTTGTGCTTATTATTTAAATTAATCTATTTAAACTTTACTCGTTTGAATTTAGATTAATTCTTAGAAAAAAATTTAAAAACCAATTCACACCCCCCCCTTTTGGTTAGTTATTCTTAGGCTTATGATTGATTGCTATGCATGAGGAGATAGAGTCATTGAATAAAAATAACACTAGGACTTGGTGAAATTACCTAAGGATAAAAGAGTTGTTCGCTGCAAGTGGGTGTTCAAAAGAAAAAAAGGCACCTTAAGGATTGAAGATTCAAGGTACAAAGCTATATTGGTGGCAAATGGCTACAGTCGATTCCAGGCATTGACTTCAAAGATGTGTCATCATTGGTTGTGAAGCATAGTTCTATTCGGATTTTACTTGGGATGATGGCTAAAAATGACTTAGAGATTGAGCAGATGGATGTCAAAACATCATTCTTACATAGATAACTTGATGAGGGCAATTTCATGCAACAACTAGAGGGTTTCGTAGTTTCTGAAATGGAAGACTATGTGTGCTTGTTGAAGAAGTATTTGTATAGACTGAAGTTTCACCAAGGCAATAGTATAAAAGGTTCGATTCATTTATGACTACTCATAGTTTCATTAGAAGTAATTAAGATAGTTGTGTGTATTTCAGAAAGGGTGATGGTGAATTGATCACATATTTGTCATTATATGTTGATAATAGGTTTATAGTAGCCAAGGATAAAGCAGAGGTCAGGAAGGTGAAATCTCAACTTAGTAAGGAGTTTGACATGAAAGATTTGGGTATAGCAATGAAGATTCTTGGTATGAAAATCTTGAAGCATAGGAAGGCTGACAAATTGTATTTGATTCAGAATAGGTACATTAAGACATTGATTACATGTCTCGGGCTCCTTATTCCAATGCAGTTGGTTTACTAATGTATGCTATGGTTTGTACAATACTAGATTTAGCTCATGCAGTCAATGTAGTTAGTATATACATGGCAAATCCTACCAAGGAACATTGAAAAGCAGTGCAATGGATATTCAGATACTGAAGGGCTCTTCTAATGCTTGTTTGCATTTTGGTAGAAATATAGATGGAGTTATTACGTATATAGATTTAGATTATGTAGTAAATATTGATAAGAAGAGATCATTTAGAGGTATGTGTTTATCCTTGGAGGTTGTGCTATCAGTTGGAAAGCTACTTTGCAAAATATAGTAGATTTATCTACAACAGAGGTAGAGTACATGGCCATTACAGAGGTATGTAAAGAAGTCATGTTGTTGATATGATTAATTGTGAAGTCAATGAGGACGTGCAGATTTCTACAGTATATTATGATAGTCAAAGTGCTATTTTCTTGACTAAAGATCAAATGTTTCATAAGAGGGCTAAACATATTGATGTGAAGTATCATTTTGTGCGTGATGTGATTGCTCGTAGTGATATTGTAGTGAGCAATGTTGATACCAAGGATGATCCGCTGATACGATGACAAAACCACTTTCCATTACTAAGTTTGAGCATTTTTTGAACTTAGTTGGTATTTATCATTGATTTATCCTATTGGGACTTGTTTGGAAGAGGAGGACTGATATTTACTTAGAGAGGTGTTTTGAATTCCTTGTATTGAAATTTGGTTCAAAGTGTAGATTTGTTGGGGTGTGACCCAAATTCCATATGATTTGGATGTTTGGTTGAATAGAAGAAGTTTAAGGAGTTTTGGTTATGAGAGTCCTAACTACTAGAGATCAAATTTTATCAAGATTGAGAGTTTGGCTTGGGAAATGACTTTAGGATGAAAAAAAATACCTTAGAAACAAAAATTATCGAAAGTAAGCACCTTGCGATCAATTCATAACATAATCTATATGTAAAGAGACTTTGGGGTTTGTTCATTGATATACAAGTGATTTGATGGATAACTGTTTATTTTGTGCATGAAATATATGTATAGAGTTTGACTAATATGTGAAAACTAGGTATTGATATAGTATACTAGTTATTTATTCACAATTACTCATTCTAAAAAATGAAAGTTTTGTACTAGTCATTGTTGAAATGTTGTTCAAAATTAATAAAATTCGGATGTAGAATGATGTAGAGTGAAAAGATGTTTGGAGCCACATGTTAAACTATGCGGTCGCACAGGCCTATATCGAGACTGATGACCTTGGTATGGAATCAATTATGCGGTCGCATAGGATTAGCCTATGCTACCGCATAGAATAAAGTAGTGGCCGTTATTTGACCGTTTGATTCAAATTTTGGTGGCTTTTGGAGAGTTTTTTGGCTCCACTTTGTATGACATTGTTTCTAGGCTATATATAGGTAGTTTGTGATCAATAAAACTATGATTGAAAACATACAAAGACTATAGCCACATTTTGAGAAAAGAAATCATTCCAAAACATAGAAATCTATACTTTCTTCTTCATATTCAAATTTTTTTTTCCCTTAGTGTTCTTGAGTTTTGGAGGATTACACTTATTACTTATTTAAATCCTACAAACCATTTGCCTTAATTCTCTGCAAGCATTATTTCAATCCGATAGGGGGTTAATATAGTTTGGGACTGTCATATCGTGTTCAAACCATCGATTATTCGTTTTCAAATCCATTTCCTGGTTTGGTGTTTGGTTCGTTACTTTCATTGGTGATCTTCATTTTTCTGGTTTTGATTCGTTGCTTTATTCTCCGATCCCTTAAGTAAAAGTCATCAAATTTCAAAACAACATTCTTAAACTATACTTTTTGCGAAGGAGAACGAGAGCACTATAGCAACGATCAAGTCGATGAGTCAAGACCTTGTACGACTGGATCGCTTTGATGGAACGAATTTCACAAGAGGCAAGATAAACTGAAGTTTCGACTAACATCATTAAAGATTTTTTACAAGATCTGGAATTTTCGCCACTATCGGAACTAACAAATGGAGAAACCGATGCGGTGAGGGCCGAAAGACAAAAAGGCCAAGAAGATGAACTCATATGCCGCGATCACATTCTGAATCCATTATCTAACTATTATATGATCTCTAAACCAACACGACATCGAAAAAGGAAATCTGGAATGTTTTGGAGAGTAAGTGCAAAGCCAAAGAAGAAGGCACTAAGAAAATTTTAATCTCAAGGTACTTCGATTTCAAATTTCTAGAGAATATTCCCCTTATTTCCCAAATTCATAAATTACAAGTGCTTGTCAACAAGTTGAGCCAATCAAGATTGAAATTTTGAAAACTTTCCAAGTAGGAGCAATCATTACTGAACTTCCTGAAACTTGGAAAGGATACCGGAAGAAAATAATGCATAGTTCCGAAGAATATTCTTTGGATCAATTGCAAAAATATCTTCGAATTGAGAAAGAGTCGAGGGCAAGAGATAATAATGATAATTCTTCTGAAAGCACTTTAAAAGCCAATGCCGTGGAGAAGATCGAACCTTCTACTAAATCCAACAAGAGAAAGCTTTTAAGGAACTTTAACAATTCCAAGAAGAAGATCAAATGTGATTGTTTTGTGTATGAAAAATCTGGACATTATGCAAAAAAATGTTGATATCGAAAAAGAAACAACTTCGAAGGAAAAGTAAACTCTATCAAAGAATACAACATTGTGGCCACCGTAAGTGAAATCAATACTATCAAGGGAACTGTTCTAGGTTGGTGATATGATACGTGTGCAACATTACATGTATCATATGATAAGTCTTTATTCAAGACTTATTATAAAGTTGATGGAGAACAAGATATTCAGATGGGTAACGAGGTTTGATCCAAGGAATTTGGAAATAGAAATGTGGATATCATCTTCACTTCCGGCAAAACTGTTACCTTGACAAATGTACTACATGTTTTTGATATGAATATGAACTTAGTTAGTAGAAATCTCTTAGGAAAATTGGGTATAAAATGTGTTTATGAATCTGGTAAACTTGTACTATCCCTAAACGGAAAATTTGTTAGAAAAAGATATTCTTGTGAAGGAATGGTCAAGCTTTGTATTGTTGACAAATCTTTTAATAATACAGTGGATGTTGCTTATATTGTTGATTCATTTTCATTATGGCATACTAAATTAGGTTACATAGGTAAAAGTACTATGAAAAAAATGTTGAAATGTGACTTAATTTCATACAATGAAAATGATGCATTTAAATGTCAAAATTTTATAGAATTTAAAATGGCTAAAGTCATATCAAAGTGTTAATAGGACTTCTAGTATTTTAGAATTAATTCATTGTGATATATGTGAATTAAATGGCATGTTAACTAGATGTGGTAATAGATATTTTATNTTATTTGAAATATTTAAGGTATATAAAGATGAAGTTGAAAATCACCTAAGTAAGAAAATAAAGACTCTAAGAAATGAAATAGGAGGTGGGTATTTTTTTAGTCATTTTAACTCTTTTTGTGAACAAAAAAGCATAGTTCATCAATGTTCTGCACCTAGGACAACCGAACAAAATGGTTTGGCTGAAAGAAAAAATAGAAATTTAGTTGAAATGATTAATGCCATGTTGATTTATACTAAGTTACCATTTAATTTGTGGGATGAAGCGTTGTTGAGTGCATGTACGATATTAAATACGATTCCTTCTAAATTTAATAAGGTCTCTCTTTACGAATTGTGGAAAGACAGAAAATCGAACATTAGATATTTCATATTGTGGAGATGTCTTGCTTATTGTAAGAATACGAATCTTAACAGCACCAAGTTAGGTCCAAGAGGTATCAAATGTGCCTTTGTTGGATATGCTAGTAATAGCAAATCTTACCGATTGTTGAATTTGGAGTCTAGTGTGATTATTGAATCCAGCGATGTAGAGTTCTTCGAGAATTCACTATTTTCGGATAATGAATTAAGGAAAATTAATAAACAAATTCCTAGGTCTAGTGGAATACAAGATGAAACATCTTCTAAAGATGTTGATGAATCTAGTGAAACTCGAAGGAACAAAAGAACTCGAATTGAGAACTCTTTAGGACCGAATGAAATTGACTCTCAACTTATTTCTTTTTACTTAGTAGAAGGAAGTTATAAGAATGTTGTAACAATTTCTTTTGTTCTACAAGTGGAAATCAATCCTAAAATTTATAGAGAAGCCATGAATTCTCGATATAGTATTTTTTGAAAAGATTCAGTTAAGGATGAAATGAATTAAATAATGTCTAACAATCCTTGGGAATATGTCGATTTACCACCCTGATCCAAACCTAAATGATGTAAATGGGTGTTTAGGAGAAAGTATAATGTTAATGGTTCTCTTAATACCTTTAAGGCTAGACTAGTAGCTAAATGTTATCGATGAAAGGAATGAATAGACTATTTTGATACTTATACATCGATAGCTAGAATAATGTTTCTATTTATGACTTTTATGTTCATCAAATGGATGTTAAAACAGCATTCTTGAATGAGGATCTCAATGAGGAGGTTTATATGGAATAACCTGAAGGGTTTGTTCTATCCCTAAATGAATGTAAAGTGTGCAAATTAGTTAAGTAATTATACGGATTGAAGCAAGCACCTAAGAAATGACATGAGAAATTTGACTTAGCTATTATATCATTTGGTTTTAAACATAACAATGTAGATAAATGTTTATATTCTAAAGTATATGTTGATTATGTGATATTTATATGCTTATATCTTGATGACATGTTTATTACGACTAATCACATGGATGGACGAAGAGGTTTCTATTTTCCACATTCAAAATGAAAGATCTTGGACAAGTGGATACCATTTTAGGTATCAAAGTTACTAAAATTAGTGGGGGTTATCACTTAAGTCAATCACACTATATCGAGAGTGTGATAGATAAGATCAAACATTTGAACATAAAAGAATGTAGTACCCCTCTTGATCCGAGTTCAAAACTAATAAAGAATGATGGAAGAGAAATTGTTCAACTAGAGTATGCAAGTGCTATCGAGAGTCTTATGTACGATGTTCAACGCACAAGACTAGATATAGCATTTGCAATTAGTAAACGTAGTAGGTTTACTAGTAATCCGAGCAATGATCATTGGAAAGTCATTGAAAGAGTTCTTGGATATTTAAAGACACTAAATTTCCAGCTGTATTGGAAGGATTCATAGATGCTAGTTGGATATCTAGCACAGGTGAAAGTAAATCCACTTCTGGTTGGGTGTCTACTCTTGGAGGTAGTGCTGTGATAAGTGTAGTTTCTACACTTATTCGAGGCTTTAAATGATGATATTTTAATATCTTTTCGATAAAATTCTATTTAATTTATGTTATATTATATTTTTGTAGGTAAAAATTTATGTTTGATGAAGAATTGGAGAAAAGAAGTGAAAATTGACGAAAATGTACATTATCCAAAGTTTAGGGACTAAAGTGTAAATACTTAAAAGTTGTGCCAAAACTCACGATGAAGATTCGAGAAAGCTAAGGTTCAAATGAATGCAATTAGAAGTCAAAAGGAGTGAAATATGACCAAAATATTTTCAAAAATCAATTTTCAACCGCATAAGGATGTTCCAAATTTTCAGTTGAAGATTGACACCCATTTTTAACCTAGTAAATGTTCGAACTGAAAAAGAGATATTTCTAGTAAATTTATAGCCCTTTCTGTTATCGTTCCAACACATTTTAAATCACCTTAATCGGATATCGGAAGAAACAATTTTGACAAAAATACTAAATCAAGCGCAGAATTTGGACAGCAACTCAGCGCCTAGGCGCTATACCACAAGCGCCCAGGCCCTGCACTAGCCCAGAAAGTAGAATTTTAATAGAGATGCCAGGTGCTACACTAGCCCAGAAAGTAGAATTTTAACAGAGGTGCAGCGCCGCAAATTTTAGGGTTTTTGCTATTCAGGTCGCGAGAAGTCTAGAAAATGACTCCCAATTGGCCAAGAACATGTAGGCAAGTATAAATAGACATAAGGAGGCACTAATGAATGATTTCCATACATTGAAAAAGAGAGATATAACGAGAGATCGAAGAGCAAAATCAAGAGAAGAAATTCATCGCGGGATTCAAGATCAAAGCAAAGATTGGAGCGGAAGAAGACCTTGATGAAAGAGTTTATTCTTTTCATTATCTTTATTCCAATAATCTGGTGATGTATTCAAGTTTATTTATTTGTTTTTCTTTTTACATTGTGTAACTAAACTCTAAATTAGGGCGAACAATGTAGTCTTTTGAGACCCTTAATTCTTTAATCTAAGATCTCCGTGGTTTATTTTTTCATGTGTTAGTTTTATTATAAGTTTAATACATTAAATTACCTGATCAATAATTTGATGATTTTGTGAGTCTCTTACGAATCGAGAGGTGAGTTTGAGATTTAGACCATATAATATAACTTGGCAAAGTAGTATAACGTGTACAGATAC
>CAIGRB010123749.1:20489-34008 GCA_903798255.1 Fraxinus quadrangulata | reverse complement strand
TTGTTACTTTAATTAACGTAATTTCGCGCGTGAAGTAGAACTAACTTATAATCTAGATTAATTTAACGGCATCTAACGAACTCACACATACATTGCTTGGACTTGAAAGATATCCTTCATAACTTGTAAAGGAGAACCATCACAAGTCGGGCTTGTAAGCACATCACCAATCTTGGTTCTACTGCTTAGGCCGACTTTTGCTGTTCTTTTTCATTCATTATTTTAGTTTGTCTTTTATTGAATTAAAGACTTACTACTTGTGAGGGAAGAGTTTAGTCTTCATTTAATACTTGTGACAATAGTTTAGTCTTCCAATTAAACTGTCTTTAACGTCTAATCAAAAGATCTAGAAGACATTGTTTTCGGTTTTTTTTATCATTAATTGTTTTGCATTTTTTTTTTTTTGCTGTTGCCATTTTTACTTTTTGTGCTTTCTTCCATATTGACGCCACCAATAACATAGCCAAATTAGGCACTACGATCAACTTAAAATTTGTAAAAGTGGACGAAATAGTACTAGTTGCATGGCATAGCCGATCAAGTGCTTGAGTTAAGCAACGATGACATGACACATGACATGAATTCGACAAATTTAATTTAATTCTTGAAATTCACCAATAAATGTATTCTTTAATCAATTGATGTGTCATGTCATTATTGTTTAATAGAATTAGTGATCCAGGAGGGTCCGAGTCAGANACGATGACATGACACATGACATAAATTCGACAAATTTAATTTAATTCTTGAAATTCACCAATAAATGTATTCTTTAATCAATTGATGTGTCATGTCATTATTGTTTAATAGAATTAGTGATCTAGGAGGGTCCGAGTCAGACGCTGAGTTGTCAGATAACACGTTAATGGCTCTAAAGTATCACGAGTTGATAGATCGGCGCAAGGATGGCAAGTGATCGGATAATTTTGGTGATTGTGACGTGTTTCAATAATTTGATCATAACTTTGGCTACGGTTATCGAAATCGCGATTATGACCACAATTCGGAAAGTTTGTTTCGGCACGAACATCGTGGTCACCCAACTTTGCTCGGTGTGTGCGATTTTCTACTTCAAATTCCACTATTTTCCCTTACGAATTACTATTTTAAGTTAAATTTTACTATTTTTGGTAATCATTCGATTGCATGTTTGGAGATGATTATTATAAGATTTCTTAAACTTCAGAGACGTTTTCTCTGTGTTTTTCGGCGTTAATCTTATGTTCTTCCCTGTGAATTTCATGATAACACTTGTTTGCAGAATAATCACTATTCTATTCGGAGTCAATTAGATAATAATATGATCATTTATACATATAAATATACACTATTCAACGTAATTGCATTTTAAAACAAATTCCTTGTTGAACAACTTATCAAAGTTGACTTAAAAACAAAGTTACAAAATTATTAAGATTTTGTATTGTATTAAGCCATGTTTGAACCCCCATTAAAATAAAACTCTTTATTTTTCATACTCATTTTCAATCACATATTCACACAATAAAAAAATTTGCACGTAAATCCAAAATTTTTCATACTTTTTAACTACACATTCTCCAAAAAACCAATATTCAAAACATCATTTTTCTCCATTTCTCTTTGTAATGGTTGTCCAAAATGGGCTAAGAATTACAATTAGATTTTTAGTAGATTTTGATAAAAGTTGATCAAATATATGGTTAAAAAAGTTGTGGATCCCGTAAAATATGTGGTTAAAATTAATTATTGATTTTAACTTAAATTAAAATTAAAAATTTAACCACTACCAAATAGGGCTAATTAATTATGATCTCTCTTACTGCATCACCTTGAATATAAAATTATCTATCAAGTAGACAAAAATTATCTATCAAGTAGACAACTAACTTAAGAAGGATACTGCAATTTTCTTGATGGATACCGGTTTGTTTGAAGCGCTATATTTAACAACGACGGCTATAATGGAACACATTATTTAAAATTGATTTTTCTTGCCTATTATTTTCTAACGATTACGAATTTAATTATACGTAGGGTCTGTTTGTACAAGATTTTTAAAAAGTCAAAAATTACTTCTAAGATTAAGAATCTTCTTTTCAATATGTTTCAATAATTTTTTGAAAATGCTTTATGTTGCTAGAAGAGTTCTAGAGAAAGATGAATAAAGTAACTTTCTCAATTACATCTTCTATGAAAAATAAGAAAAATAGGTCGGTACTGAAAATCTTGAGGCCCTAAGCAATTATTTATTATGAAGCTATTAACATAATTTTTTTTACAAGCGTAGATAAATAAATAACTTATTTATATTTTAGAAGAAAAATTTATACAATCCAAAAGATAGAGTAGCAAAATAAATTACCATTGACAACTCAAAAAATTAGGGTAGCATAATATTTACCAAACTTATACCGTTAGTGGATAAAATATTATCAATATGTAAATAATAATCTCCAAGAATTATTAATTGAAAAAACATGAGTTGTAGTTTGTCGAATTCTAGAAAGTTTAAAAATTAAAGCGAAAACCGTGAAAAACTTTTAATAACCATAATTTGAAATCCTGCTAATTATTATAAGAACGACTTAAGGAGAAGTGATTTTCAAACCTTTAACCCGAGACATGCCATAAATGCAAAAAGTGTAACATATAGGGACTACATTGTAAATAGTGACAAAGATATATTTTTAGATGATAAAAATTGACGAGTTAAGATTATTTAGTGATGAAAAGATCAACATATTTTAATGATTTTGATTTGTGAACCTCTTAATAATTTTAAGAGTTTTGAGGGACAGAAGTGAAAATAAGTTTCGATTTCAATAATATATTTTGGTCCATATATTTTTTTATTAGAGGGAACAATACATATAATGCTACTTATTACACATGAATTCAATTTTAAAAAATATTGTTTAAAAATTCAAAAATCAGATGACAAATAATATATATTGTATTATATATCTATTAAATATCCATCATCATGTCTTAATCCACTCCAGCCTCTATCTAATATCTTGAACATCTCTCTTCAATCTCATTTTATAGAATCTTCTAGCCTTATAATTAATTTGTATTTTATTAAGTTAAACACTTATTAAGAATCTTCTAGCCGACTTTTGCTGTTCTTTTTCATTCATTATTTTTAATTTGTATTTTATTAAGTTAAACACTTACTTCTTGTGAGGGAAGTTTAGTCTTCATTTAATACTTGCGACGATAGTTTAGCCTTATAATTAAACTCTCTTTAACGTCTAATCAAAAGGCCTAATAGACAAATATTTTTGCATTTTCTTTCTTTCTTTTTTTTTTTTGTTTGGCTGCTGCCTTTTTTACTTTCTGTGCTTTCTTCCATATTGCCGCCACTACTAACATAGCTAAATTAGGCACTATGATCAACTTAAATTTGTAAAAGAAAGTGGACGAAATAGTACTAGCTGCATGGCATAGCCGATTGGGTGCCTAAGTTAAGCAACGATGACATGACACATGACATTAATTCGACAAATCTAATTTAATTCTTGAAATTCACCAATGAATTTATTCTCCAATCAATTGATGTGTTATGTCATTATTCCTTAATATAATTATGTAATAGTATGATCATTTATACATATAAATATACAGTATTCAACGTAACAGCATTTTTAAACAATTTCCCTGTTGAACAAGGCATTCCCCGTGGAATATGATGAAATGGTCCCGGAAATTTATATAAAATAAACAATTTTATAACTCCCATTTTTTTTGTTGTTGATCATTACTTATCAAAGTTGACTTAAAAACAAAGTTACAAAATTATTAAGATTTTCTGTATTATATTAAGGGAATTAAAACTAGATTTTTAGTAGATTTTGATAAAATATATGTTGAAAAAGTTGTGGACCCCAAAAAATATGTAGTTAAAATTAATTGTTGACTTTAACTTAAATCAAAATTTTAATTTTAACCACTACCAAACAAGGCTAAATAATTATGATATCTCTTATTACGTAACCATGAATATAAAAGTATCTATCAAGTGGACAACGTACTTCAAAGGATACTGCATTTTCCTTGATGGATAACGGTTTGTTTGAACACATTACTTTAAATTGATTTTTCTTGCCTATTATTTTCTAACGATTAAGAATGTAATTATATGTAGGGTCCATTTGGACATGACTTTTAAAAAGTTAAAAATTACTTCTAAGATTAAGAATCTTCTTTTGATTATGTTTCAATGATTTTTTGAAAATGTTTTGTTTTGTTAGAAGAGTTCTCAAGAAAAACATGCCGGTCATGAAAATCTTGAAGCCATTGCCTATTAATTATTATGAAGCTATTAACATAATTTTTTTGCAAGCATAGATAAATAAATAACATATTTATATTTTAAACAAAAACTTTGTACAATCCAAAAGACAAAGTAGCAAAATAAATTACCATTGACAACTCAAGAAATTAGGGTAGCATAATATTTACCGAACTTATACTTTTGGTGGATAAAATATTATCAAAATGTAAATAATAATCTCCAAGAATTATTAATTGAAAAAACACGAGTTGCAGTTTTTCGAATTCTAGAAAGTTTAAAAATTAAAGTGAAAATCGTGAAAAATTTTTAATAACCATAATTTGAAATCTTGAGAAATATTATAAGAATGACTCTTAAGGAGAAGTGATTTTCAAACCTTTAACCCGAGATAGGCTAGAAATGCAAAAAAATGTAAAATTTAGGGACTACATTGTAAATAGTGACAAAGATATATTTTTAGATGATAAAAAGTGAGGAGTTATGATTATTTAGTGATGAAAAAGATCAACACATTTTAATGATTTTGATTTGTGAACCTTTTAATAATTTAAAAATTTTTTAGGAACAAAAGTGAAAATAAGTTTCGATTTCAACAATATATTTTGGGTTAGATGCGTATTTATTGGAGGAAACGATACATATATAAGGTATTTATTATGCATCAATTCAATTTTAAGAAATAAAGTTTAAAAATTCAAAAATTAGATGATAAATAATATATAAGTTATAATATATCTCATAAATATCCATCATTATATCTCGATCCACTCCAACCTCTATCTAATATCTTGAACATCTCTCTTCAATCTCTCTCTACAAACTCGTCTAGCCACAATCATCGATGTCCACCTACTTCCTTCACCTCCCACACAATGGTGGTAGTACAGATCTAGATAAAGGCACTCGATTCAAGATACGTGAATCAACATCTCAAGGGTAGTGGTTTGATTGAATTTTTAATTTAGTGAAACATCAACGAGAATTTGTGGATTATTTAATTGAACTCAATTTGGACAATCTACTGACGTCGAAATGATTAAAGGAATGAAATTCTTGGCGGTATGATTTAAACTATTGTAGAGAATTGGTCCGCCCATGGAGTATAAATTTGATTAAGATGTTCTATTTATCATCATATGCGGATGCTCTATTCCACTGGTTTGTTGAAGAATCCTTTAGAATTTTCAAAATTTTGAAAGAATCCTCATAGCTATTAATTGAGAAATTTTTATCTTAAGTTATTGGGCAAGAGAAAAAAGAAAAAGAGAACATATTTGTATTTCACTGTATTAGTTTCCATTTTCCTTCGTGACCAGTTCTTTTGGAACTATGACATGTCATATGCACTATGAAATGTGATTTGTGAACTGTTACAAGTGACCTGTAAACTGTTATATATAATATTGATCCAATGACATATGACCAGTTCTTTTGAAACTAAGAACTGTGGACATTGATTTGTTACATGTGATATTTATCAAATGGCATGTAACCAATTCTCTTGGATATGTGATATGTAGACATTGATCTATTACACATACAGAATGACTTGTGATCTATGAACTTGAATCTGTGACATGTTATCAGTATACAAAAACATGTGACATTTGATCTATGATCAATTAATATTAATATGTAACCTATACAATATGACATTTGACTTGTGAATATAAATTAGTGATTTGTGACCCATGCACAATGATATATGACCAGTGACATGTAACAAGTATACGTTGAACTTTCAAAACTGAATTCTGACTTGTAACAACGAACCTGTGAACTATGAAAATTGGTCATGTATTATATCACAAATTCTTTGTTGATCGTAAATTATAAAATTAATAGGTCACGTATTATAACTCGGTCACAAATTATCTATTTTATTAGTTAAATTATTTATTTGTCATAAATTAACAATTTTATTGATCACAATCAACTAAATAATTGCTCGCAAATCCTTTTTATACAACCTTAATCCAACCCAACTCCAGCAATACCACTACCACCATTTAGAAACCACCAACAAAAAGTACCCAAAACTTTGACTAAACAGCAGATTGGAGGAAGAAATTACCCAAAAATATCCCCGAACACTTTATCTACGAAGCGGTCGTGCGTAACGGCATCATCGTCGCTATGCACAACAGGACTCTACACAGATGGTCGGTTGCTTCTCCGCACAGAGCGCCGCCATTTCCAATAATTGGCAGTTGTGTGAGGGAGGAGAAAGAGAAGAGAGTGAAGGAAAAAGGGAGAGGAAGATGGAGAGAGAAAGAAAATAATTAGGGTTTGTGAGTTAAATTTGGTAGGATTGACGGAATTGGGTGGGATAAGGTGAATATTTAGATTAATTTAGTTTTTTAATAATATTATTAATATCACACTTTGAATTTTCACCTTATTTTTTAATAAAAAACCTTTAAACTCGATTTTTGAATTGAAAATGCAATTTCTTCTTCATTGGAGGATTGATAATTATTCTATTAATTATTGGGCTTATTTCGAAAGTTGTATTAAATGGCACATTGCGGATTCAAGAAAAATTAATTTGGATAAATCAAGTTCGAGTTATAACATATTAAAATAAACTACTTGATAGATAATATTAGTTTCCGAATTAGACCATATTAGCGTAACAACATTTGGCTCGTCTGGTAGTTTGTAATTAATCAAGTATATTAAGTTTCGAGGACAAAATTATTTTAGAGTCGAACTAAGCTAGAATAGACTAAAGAAGATTATTGTTAAATAATTAATTAAGAAATTATTTCATTTAATTTAGTAACTCCTCCATCCCATATAGATATATCTGCTTTCCATTTTTATGCGTCCCCCATATTATATGTTACTTTTCTTATTGAAAGTATTTTTTTAATTTTTTTAATATACCCTTGTCTTGTTATCAACAAATATATATTATTCTTATTTAAATCATTATTTAATATATGGATATATTAAAAAAAGCTTAAGAAAAATTTATATTTCTAACTTTATTAATTATATTTTCGTAACCTATGTGTAAATGGAAACAAGCCTATTTTTGCGGGATAGATGAAGTAATTTAACCTCTGTTTTGTGCCAGTTATTTAAAAAAAAAAAATGAATATTATTGTTAGGAAAATGTGTGGTTAAAATGTAGGAAAAATTTTTGGGTTTACGTATACAATATTTTTCCCACGATTGGCCCTTATTATTTCCCATTAAATTATAATTAATTTTTTCACTTTTTATCAATCACACATTTTTTAATAAAATAATATTACACGTAAATTCAAAAAAATTTCATTACTTTTTAACCACACATTCTTCAAAAATTGTTATTCCTCTCATTATAGTGCGGAATAATGAGGCCAAATGAGAAATTTATTTTGTGAATGTACGATTAAAAATAAGGAAATACTACATAACCAAGAGCTTAAGTTTCCTCAATTTCAAATTTAAGAGATAATGTTTAAATTTCAAATCTCAGGCTTTTTTAAATTTTAAATTAATTAATTAAATATATTGTCATAAATTATTTCTCGATCACATTAAAAAATTTTATAATTCACAAATTATTTCACAATCACAAATCGAAACTTTTATAGGTCACAACTTTTTCATCGGTTACAAATTTATAAAATTAATAAGTCACGTATTATTCACAAATCACAAATTATTTTAACGTCACAATTTATTTATAGGCCACAAATCACAAATATTAAATGTCATAACTTATTAGACAATCACAAATTATCAAATTATCGGTCACAATTAACAAAATTTTATGTAACACATTATTTTTTATCACAATTTATCTTTTTCATTAGTCGAATATTGTTTATGGGTCACAAATCAATCAATTTATTGGTCACAAACAACCAAATAATCTGTGACCATCACCAACACTTGTGACTATCACCTTACGAATGCCACCAACAACATGGCAATCGAAACCCTGTCCCCGGAACCACCACCACCTCTCGACAGTAAATCATCATCTAAAAATACCGATATCACCATTACCACGACCACGACCACCCACCCACAACCACCGCACCTCCCACCTCTAAAAACACAGAACCTCCACCACCAACCACATCCCATCCCATAAAAAAAAAAAAAAAATAAAATAAATCTCCAACCCTGTCGCCATCATCGTCGTCGTTGTAGTTGTAGTCGACCACCACCAACACTACCACCATCAGTACCACCCAACCACAATACACCATGTCACCAACCGAAAGCAGCATCACCACTTCACCGTCTCTGCCGCCACAGCCTCCAATAAACTACCACGTTCAACTTTAAAACCACCACCATGACTTCCCACCACAACCACTAACAAATCACCACTAATTGCCGGATACCAAACCCAACAAACCCCATCAAATCCATCGCCGATCCAACAAAGACCATCCCAAAATCACAAAGCAGTGCACAACCCACCATCACCCCAATGTTTGTGAACCATCAGCCATAAATCACGAATCCACAGCGTCCATAAACCACCACAAAATCACGACCCCCCCGTACAAATTGCAAAAAACTCACAAATAAAAAAATGTAGCATCGATTTGAATGAATAAGCATCGTTACTTTGTGTTTGTGCACAACGTCATCGGACGAGGTTGCACTGTTTCGTGGAGGTTGGGCCGCAGGTAGAGATGGATGAGTGTGGAGAGTGGAGAAGTGAGAAGAGAGAGTGATGGAGACAAGAGAGAGCGAGGAAGAGAAAATGATGAGGAAAATTGGAATGAAATTGAATAGGGTTTGTGATGAAAATTATACAATTGATATTTAATATTTAAAATAAAATATCTGATTTTTGAAATGTGAAACCTTTAATCTGATTTTTGAAATGTGAAACCTTTAAAATTCTGATTTTGTGTAATTTTCACTAAAAATAATCATATAGCAAAAAGAGTTTTCAAACTAGGAGCACCAAACATGGGCTTAGTATTTTAATTGGGCCTTGTGTTTTAAGACCTCATAAATTTTGAGGCTCTTGGCCATTGCCTAGTTGAATTTACCTTAGGGTTGACCCCGTGGAAAAACCAATAAAAATACTGTCAAACTTATCCGTAAAAGCGTATTCATATTTTGGAAAAGCTAGTCTTAAAGTCATTCCATATATTCAGAAAATATAACTATCTAACACCGTTATAAAAACCATTCTAGAATCATTAATATGTCTAACATTGTGCCGTTTTACAATAGACGAATGCATGACGACTCGTTAGTAACCGATGGCACTAGGTGAAATCTTCCTCATTACTTTAGTCACATATTTCAAATCTTTAACTTATGAATGTCCGGTCAAAACAGATTGCTATCCAAGAGAAGTGACTGAAAAAAATAAAATTAAAAAAGAAAATTTTGTTTTTTACTCAGTTGATACAATTTTTTTTTTTTACTATTAAGCTCAGGGCTGTCCCCTCTCGCCGCCCTTGCCCCTACTACTGCTTTGTCCTCCCTTACAATGCTTGCATATATATACGCGTTTGTGCGTGTTAAAATTTTCATCCAAAAAATTGTAAGATCAAGGAAAAAGAGAGTTTGTCCAACATTGAATCCCTTTTTTCTTTCACAAAAAATGGATCTCCATATTCCTTTTAACTTCACTGCTTTAGCTATATTTCTGTCTCTGATTTTGTAAGAAAACCAAAAAAAAAAAAATTGGAAGGATGAATAAAGCAGAGAAAACTTTGAATGCAGATTTGTGAGAGAACTTGACTTTTCTGAATTAATTCTCGTGTATTATTTTGCCATACAATGCTACTGATATATATACACAATACAAAGGAGTATTTCCTAACCAACTATATACAACTTGCCATACAAAAAAAGGATCTCTGCAAAACTAATTCTGCTGATATAACAGAATGCAAATTGGCCAGTATATTCCTTAAGCTTGTCTTCTATCTTCGAGAACCTTCTTTCAAGAGCATGTGGTTCAGCTTGTCATCCAGGAAGACTTGAGATGGATGCTGACATTGATGGTCACCAGGATGCAGGTGAGATTTATTTTCTAATAGCCCTCCACAAGGTGGATAGTAGATATCTTGTACTCCCATCTTGAATAGATGAGAGTAAAGGCTTGAAGAACATAATGCTTTAGTTAAAAGATCCGCAATTTGCAGTCCGCTACTAACATGTTTAGTGACTACACTCCCATTCTGAATTTTGTCTCACACAAGATGGCAATCAAGCTCAATGTACTTGGTTCTCTCGTGAAAAATAAGGTTTGATGCAAAATGGAGCGCAGCTTTGTTATCACTGAACATGGTTGTTGGTTGCAGGTGTTTGATTTGCAAATCACATAGCAGATATCTTATCCAAGGTAGTTCATAGCACAAATTTACCATTGCCCTATACTCTGATTCTGCAGAAAATCTGGACACAACTCCCTGCTTTTTGGATTTTCAAGACACTGAAGAAGATCCAATAAACACACAATAACCAGAAAGGGATCTCATTGTATCTTGGCATGCTTCCCAATCTGAATCACAATAACCTTTTAATTGAAGGTCTATTTGAGCAGGATAAAATAAGCCCTGTCCTGGAGCTCTTTTGATGTACCTTAAGACCTTGTGAGCTGCATTAAGATGAGGTGATCTAGGACTGTCCATGAATTGGCTTAACAATTGTACTGAGTGAGACAGATCATGTCTTGTTATGGTTAAATACAACAGCCTCCCAATCAGTCTTCTATAAATTGATGGATCAGAAAGACGTCCACCTTGGTCTTTAGAAAGCTTGAGATCTTGATCAAGCGGAACTCGAGCTGGTGTGGCACGAATTTTACCAGAATCTGCCAAAGCATCAAGTGCATATTTTCTTTGGCATATATGAATACCTCGGTCAGACCTTGCCACTTCAATTCCAAGAAAATATTTAAGTTGTCCCAACTCCTTGATTTTGAACTTATCATGAAGAGAGGCTTTGAGAGTACTAACAGAATCCAAGCAATTGCTGGCCACTATAATATCATCGACATATACCAGAATGGCAGTAAAAGAATGTCTTGTTGTTCTTGTGAATAAGCTGTAATCTGCTTTAGATTATGTGAAGCCTTGCTCAATAATGAAGTTCGATAACTTAGAGTACCATTGTCTAGAGGCTTATTTAAGGCCATACAAGCTTTTCTTCAACTAGCAAACTTTTGATGCATTGTCATTGAGGTAACCTGGGAGTAATTGCATGTACACATCCTCCTCTAAATCTCCATGTAGAAAAGCATTATTCACATCAAATTGGTACAAATGCCAAGCCAATAGAGTTCTTACAATAACAAGTTTGGCCACAGGGGAAAAAGTCTCATGATAGTCAAGACCATCCTGTTATGTGTATCTCTTAGCAACTAACCTGGCTTTGTACCTCTCTATAGTTTCATCGGCATTGAACTTGATCTTATAAACCTACTTACATCCTATGGCCTTCTTACCAGGAGGCAGATTAGTGACAACCCAAGTATCATTTAATTCAAGAGCATCTATTTCAGCTTTCATTGTATTACACTACTAAGGAGAATTTATTGCCTCATTATAATTTCTAGGCTCTCTTTGTGTGCTAATGGAAACAACAAAAGCTTTGTGTTTTGAAGAGAGTTTTGTTGACCTATGATTCAATATAGCTCTAATTGTTTTGATTATAACAAACAATACATTTATATTTCTAACAAATTTTGTTTCTTGAGTTTTTCATGAATATATCTTCTTAAGCATTCAAAGACTCAAATCGTCACCCGTTGAAGAACAAACAATCAAATGAGTCTTGAAAAAAAGAAGAACGAGATAATTGAAGATTAAAGCTTAGAACTAGTTTATCGGAACTTAAATGTAAAGGTACAACTCATCAATTTTTAGCAAGTATAAAAAGCTCAAATTATTTCTATAATTCATCACTTACATAAAATTGATTTTTCATAATTTAAAAAATAAAAGGTCAACTTTCGGTCAACCAAAAGTCAACTTCGGTCAACCGAAATTTCAAATTTCGGGGTAGACCGAAAATGCTATTTGGTCAGCCGAAATTTCAACGGTTTGATTTTTTCAATGGCTATACACTTTCGGTCAATCGAAATTGGTCAATCGAATGTGACTAGTTTGGCTTCCTTTGCTCTATAAATATTCATCTCTTCTTATATTTAATTTTAACAACTTACAAGATCAATTAAGAGAATATATTTATTGAATATCATTGTGCTTACTTGATTTTAAATTCTATTTCATTTATTACAAAGTATTTTTTGATTGATCAAATTAATTTTTTATCTATCTCATCAAGTATTCTTTTTGCAAAAAATTTTTCTCAATCTCATCTACTTAAAATTCTTGATAAAAGTTTTCTTTACCAACACTTATATTGAAGTGTATATCTCTCTTCATACTTAACTTATATTATTTGTTAAGAGAGATTATAGGTTGAAAATTTTGATACAAAGATATAAATTATTTCATTATCCATCATTCATCGAAGTTTACAATATAAACACTTGAGTTTTATCATTTTCTATCTATTGAAGTGTTATCCTAACTCTCTAAATACTTGACTTGATTATATCACTTGTTAAGAGAATTATTTCAATTGTAAAATTATCATTTATACTTTAGTGGTTTCGAGAACCTTGTGAAAACTTGATTGTTGTTAAGGATAGGTGCTCCTTGTTGTAAGTCACCGAAGAATAAGTGCTCCTTGTTGTAAGTCACTTAAGGATAAGTGCTCCATGTTGTAAGTCACTTAAGGATTGATACTCCTTATTGTAAGTTACCATTATAATGCATTTGGCCTTACTCGTGACGGAGAGCTTGGTAATGGAGACGTATGACACATTGTGTATCGAACCCTATTAAATTGGTTTATTATCTTTATATTATTGTGCTTTACTTTATATTGCATTTAATATTGTGCTATATTCATATTTGAATTAAGTTATTAAACTTGCATATTTAATTATAATATCATACTTTGAAATTATATCTTGTGTATTGAATAGTTTTGAGACAAAGTGTTGAAAAAGTTTCAAAAAGCAATTCACCATCCCTCTTGGTTAGTTATTCTTGGGTTATCAATTGGTATCAGAGCCTAGATGCACACTTTCTATGATTTCACTATCTTGTGTTATGGTTATTCTTAATATTGAGGGGCATTATACAAATCGTCCTCCTTTATTTGATGGTACATATTATAATTATTGAAAAACTAGAATGATGAACTATATACAATCTATTGATTATAATGATTGGGAGGTTATTGAAT
>CAIGRB010123749.1:3016-16525 GCA_903798255.1 Fraxinus quadrangulata | reverse complement strand
ACAACATAAACACTTGAGCTTTATCATTTGCTATCTATTGAAGTGTTATCCTAACTCTCTAAATAGTTGACTTGATTATATCACTTGTTAAGAGAGTTCTTTCAATTGTAAACTATCATTTATACATTAGTGGTTTCGAGAGCCTTGTGAAAAACTCGATTGTTGTTAAGGATATGTGCTCCTTGTTGTAAGTCACCTAAGGATAAGTGCTCCTTGTTGTAAGTCACTTAAGGATTAGTA
Organism: Fraxinus quadrangulata; assembly: GCA_903798255.1. Lineage (NCBI taxonomy): Eukaryota > Viridiplantae > Streptophyta > Magnoliopsida > Lamiales > Oleaceae > Fraxinus > Fraxinus quadrangulata. The sequence continues at coordinate 16,285 of CAIGRB010123749.1, read as the reverse complement.
TTTCTTGTTGTAAGTTATCATTATAGTGCATTTGACTTTGCTCGTGACGGAGAGATTGGTAACGGGGACGTAGAACACATTGTATATCGAACCCTATTAATTTGTTTTGTTATCTTTACATTATTGCACTTTACTTTACATTGTCTTTTATATTGTTGAGGGGTTTCTACACAAGTTCTTTGGTGAATGATGCCCTTTTGCAGATAAAATTGTTTCATATCAAATTCCTTTCCATTGTCAGATCTGATGATTTTGATTTTAGTTTCAAATCGAGTTTCAATCATTGAACAAAATCCTTGTAAGTTACTGCTTGCATTAGATTTTAATTGGAGCAAATACAACCAAGTACACCTACTGAAATCATCAACGATACTTAAGAAATAACGAAAACCATCGTAGCTAATCTCATTACATGGTCTCCAAAGATCACAATGTATAAGATCAAAACACCTTTTAGACCTATGCTGACTGGTAGGGAAAGGCAGTCTCTGTAATTTTGCTAAATGACAAATATGACATGGTTGTTTGGTATGTTTTGGCATTTGATTCGGTAAATCAAATTTGGAATAGGTGGAATGTCCTAATCTATAGTGCCAGAGATCGAAATCTTCAGCATTATTTAAAACATTGGAAGTTGATATGGAATTTTTGTGTGTCAGATAAGCCAATTTTGTAGTTAATGCTAAATGTGGCACTTCTTTTTGTAGCAGATGGTACAGACCTTGCTTTACTTCACCCATTCCAATCGTTTTCCAAGTCAAAAGGTCCTGTACGAAACATAGGTCAGAAAGAAAATGAGACAACAGTTAGTCTTTTGTGCTAATTTTCTTGCTAATATGAGATTGAAAGAAAAAGAGGGCACAGAGCACATTCTCCAGAATTAAAGATGCTGAAAATTTTTCAATCCCTATATGTGTGACAGGAACAACCTCACCATTTGCGAGTGCTACAGAATAAGAAACTTGTGCAGTGATTGTGGTATATAAGGAGGCTGAACAGATCATATGATCTGTGGCCCCTTTGTCCAATATCCAAGGGACAGTGGAGATATCAGTAATTTTTGTGCTAGAAACTGAAAGGCATAGAGATATACCAGAAATTTTGGGCATGTTACCATCATTAAAGTGAGACTGAACAACAGTTTGGATGTTGTTTGCAGATGGAATGAATGTCTGAGGACTTTGTGGTTTGAGTAACGCCATAAGCTGAGCATATTGCTCCAGAGTTATCGACATTTGAGTCTTGTCACTCACATGCTCTTGGATAGAGGGTAGAAGTGCAGTTGTTTGATTAGCAAAATTACTTGAGAATTTATTCCTCTCATCTGATTTGTAGCTTGGGGGATATCCATATAATTTAAAACACTTGTCTACTGTGTGGCCAGGAATTTGGCAGTGAGAGCATGTTGGCTTGTTTGGATTAGCCTTGAAACACCTCTCAAGAGAATGTCCTACTATCTTGTAGTGAGTACAATAATACTTGTCCTTTCTTTGAGCTGATAGGTTCTTCCCCCCATTTCTGAAATTACCTTTTGTCAAAAATGCCATGGATTCACTAACAATTCCATCAGAGGATATCTGTCTTCTTTTCTCTTGTTGTATGATGGTGTACACTTCATTCAAACTTGGGAAAAGTTTAATCAACAAAATCTGTGCCTTAAGTCCTTATATGAATCATTCAAACTCATTAGATATTTCATAGCCCAATCTCTCTGTTGGTTTTGCAATACAGTTTTTAACCCCCCACAAGAACAATTAGGTATTGCCTCATAATTCATTAATTCACCAAAGAGAGCCTTAAGTTTCAAGAAATAAACACTTACATCATCTTGATTCTGGACTAGAGATGTTATACTTTGCTTAACTTCATATATTCTTGGCGCATTCTGCTGTGCGAAGCGCTGTTCAAGGTCCAACCAGAGTTCATGAGCTGATTCTGCATATGTTGTGCTGTATTTATATCTAATGTCATTGAATTTTGCATCTAGGTGATCACAATATCATTGCATCGTAACAATACTCCATGAGAGGATCATTTGGATCTGAAGGTTCACAAATGCTGCCATCAATAAATCCTAACTTATTTTTGATTCTAAGAGCTCTCTTCATTGATCTAGCCCAGGTGTGGTAGTTGCTTGCATCCAGTACATGGGTTACTAACACAACACTACTCCCATCACTGCTATTAATGTACTAAGGGCTGCTTGGTAGAATGGGATCATGAAAACAGATTGGTGATTTGCCTGATGAATTTGCGTTGAGATTTGGATTTGGATTTGAATTTGGAGTTGAATTTGGATTAGGAATTTCAGTATGTTCCATTATGGCTCTGATACCATGTAAGAAAACCAAAAAAATTAAAATAAAATTGGAAGGATGAATAAAACAGAGAAAACTTTGAATGCAGATTTGTGAGAGAACTTCACTTTTCTGAATTAATTCTCGTGTGCTATTTTGCCATACAATGCTACTGATATATATACACAATACAAAGGAATATTTCCTCCAACTCTATACAACTTGCCATACAAAAAAAGGATCTCTGCAAAACTAATTCTGCTGAAAATAACATAATGCAAATGGGCCAGTATATTCCTTGAGCTTCTCTTCTATCTTCGAGAACCTTCTTCCAAGAGCCTGTGGTCCAGCTTGTTATCCAGGTGGACTTGAGATGGATGCTGACATTGTTGGTCACCAGGCTGCAGTTGAGATTTATTTTCTAATAGATTTTTCTGTTTATTACCAAATGGAAGAAATCTCAAACTTCTAGTGAACGGAAAAAAACTCCCACCAGGTCCCAAACAGTTGCCCATAATTGGACATTTGCATCTTATTAGTTCACTTCCACATCGTGATTTCAAAGAATTAGCCAAAAAACATGGACCAATTATGCACTTGAAGCTCGGCGAAACTTCAGCAATTATTATATCTTCGCCAGAAATAGCCAAAGAAGTCTTGGAAACTCAAGATCCCACTTTTGCAGGAAGATTAGGAACTATGTCTTCTGAGATTATGTGGTATAATCATACTGATATTGCATTTAGTCCATATAATGATTACTGGAGACAAATGCGAAAAATCTGCATGTTGGAATTTCTAAGTGCCAAACAAGTTAGATCGTTTGCTTCCATTAGAAGTGATGAGGTTCTTAAACTCATCAAATCTATTAAATCATCTGCCAGAAAACCCATAAATCTCACAGAGAAGATTTTCTTGACAACAAGTTCCATTTCTGCAAGAGCAGCATTCAGTAAAATATGCAAGGATAAAGACACACTGGTAAACCTATTCCAGGAAGGTGTATCCTTAGCGGCAGGCTTTGAACTGGCTGACCTGTTTCCTTCATTCAAGTTACTTAGAATTTTCAGTTCCAATAAGGTAAAATTGTGGGCAATGCGCTGCAAGCTTGATCCGATTCTTGACGAAATAATTGATGAACACAAGGAGAATTTGGTAAGAATGAGCAAAGACAATGAAGGGTTGGATCAAACAGAGTCGACTAGAAGGGAAATGGAGAGTTCGGCAATGAAGATTTAGTTGATGTTTTCCTACGAGTAAAGGAAAGTGGGAAACTTGACATTCCAATTTACTACGATAATATGAAAGCTGTTTTTTCTGTAAGTATTTTGCCCATTTTTTTTTATCTTTTGTATGTCTATAAATTCCTTGTTATGTAATTTTCATTAACGAGATTGGTGGATTTTTTGTAGGGCGAGTTCTTAGCTGGAACCAGCCCACCATCATCCACCATTGATTGGGCTATGGTTGAACTTATAAGGAATCCAGGAGTAATGGCGAAGGCAAAAGCTGAAGTACGAGAAATCTTTAAGGGACGTGAAATCATAGATGACACTGATTTACAAAATTTAAAGTACCTAAATTTGGTAATAAAAGAAACTCTTATGCATACACTAGTTCCCCTTCTGCCAAGAGCTAGTAGGAAAGATTGTGAAATAAATGGACATTTTATACCTGCCAATGTCAAAGTTTTTGTAAATACTTGGAAAATGTGCAGGGATCCCAAGTATTGGACTAACACCGAAGGTTTCATGCCAGAGCGATTTGAGAACAATGGTGTGGATTTCATGGGAAACGGCCACTTTGAATATATTCCATTCGGATCAGGAAGCAGAATGTGTGCCGGTATAACTTTTGGAATAGCAGGAGTTGAGCTTCCTTTAGCTCAACTTCTCTATAACTTCGACTGGAACTCCCAGAAGGAATCAATCCAGATAATTTAGACATGACTGAGAAATCTGGAATAACTGCATCAAGAAAAGAAGACCTTTATGTAATTGCCACCCCTTATGATCCATGACTTCTTTGTCTACAACTAGATAGTTTATTAAGACAAGCTTTCTTCACAGATCATGTTTTTTCTCTTGAATTCAGATGTAATTACCTTGAATGATTTGTCAATGGCTTGGCTAAACTGTACATACTATTTTTAGGCGTGGAAAAAGTTATTGTTGGAATAGATCAACCTCAGTCCATCGCCAAAATAATTCTTTCCCATAAGTAACTATATTGTTCGACTCTCTTTTTCTTTTTTCATTAATTTAAGATCTGCATGTAAGCAATTTAATCCTTAATACCAAGATCTTTAGAATTCCATGATTTTCACATATTAATTTAATTGATCAAGAAACATACCTTAATCCATGATGATAATTGTAGAATTTAAATCTGCAAAAGAGAAACTAGTGAAAACGAAGAAACTGTTCTCTCTCCTTTCCTTACTATAATTGAATGTTTTTTTTTTTTTCCAACATAGCTAGAGAGGGGCAGTTTCTTATGAGCCAATAACCATCTAGTTTCCATCAAAGTGGGGACAGTTATAAAACCGTCTCTTCTCAATGGGCCAATAGAATTTTATTAAATGTACACCACCTTATTAATTATTAAATAATATTTCACGGGCCACAATTAATTGATCTAAGCTTCTCCCACTTGGCCCGTGTAATATTACATCATTATGTGGTTTTTATTAAATGTAAACCACCTTATTGATTATTTAATACTATATCACGGGCCACAATTAATTGGTCTAACACTACACATATCCACTAAATTATGTTGCGTTTTATAAATGATAGTACCTCGATTATAGTCAACTCATCTAACACGATTATTAATGTTATTGTTGAAAGATCTAATACGCTGAAGCATATAATTCAAGTGCTAGTATTATGAGGGAAATAATACCTGTTGTACTTTTTTTTTCTTGACCAAGACTTTGTCCTACTCAGTTTCCTGTGAAAGGTTTTTAATTAGGTAATATTTGTAGTGTATTCAAATGAAAAATGTTTTTTTCCCCATAGGTTTTCCTAATAATGTTTTAAAGAGGCATATTCTTTATATAATGAATGTCCATTACGTACAAGACATTTATCTTCAAAATATTACTCTTATATGTATGAGACTCCTGAAGGAAACAATAGAAGATGTTTTTCGAATTATCATGTCACTACAGTTATCAAAGATTTATAAAAATCTTATGTGAAAACAATATTACTTGAAGATCATATAAGACAATATGACACACACTTCACCAAAAATTGGGATATTGAAGCTATTGGAGTGCAAAACATGAATGACTCGTTATAAGAATTTTCATTTATTGAAATCAGGGGAAGCGACTTTATTCTTTTTCCTTTGATCAAGTTTTGTTTCACTGAGTTTTCTTGAGAGGTTTTAACGAGTCAGTATTTTAGGACTCCGATTTTGTTTATAAATACTTGTACTCTTTTTTGCCTTTGTTTGGTATTTATATCTCATTGAATTTTTGCCAAAATAGATTTCTAATGAGGCGGTTATTGTACGATATTGTTCCAGAGTAAAAGTTGAGAGTTTTGAAAATCATTTGTGATTGTTGTATAAATGATTTTATCATTGTATTATGGAAGTGATTGTCTATAGAGGTATTAGCAATTTACGATAAATAATTTCACTTTAGGATATCGTGTTGTCACGACTCTCAATAGATAAGTTTTCTATTCGACATTTAACTTTTTTGCGAAAGTTCTTGGAGCTAATTCTTATTTAACAACTTGTATTCTGTAATGACACCTCTTTGTCCCTTTTAATCGAGATAAGTGGATTGGTGTTGTTTTGGGCGAGTATTATGATGGTCCGTCTTTTTCTGACATTGAACGATGAAGAAAATGTAGATGATCTTAATCCAAGCCATCTTGTGACGCCCCTCAGTTGAACCGCATCAAAGATTTAGTAAGATAGCCCTTATCACTATATAGGTAGTCTGAAAATTTAAATATCGATATTAGACATAAGCAAAAATGGCTTGCAGTATAGACTTAATTAGGACTTCTTGACAACCAGTTGAGAACAAATGCCTTATCCAACCTTGAACCCTTTTCGCATACGTGTCTTAATATTCACGAAAGTCGCTCGTTTATCATGCCCAATAACAGAAGGGAAACCCACGTATCTGTTACGAGGCCTGGGAATTGTATTTCTCAACACTTGTTGGTAGGATCATGTTTAGTCCAAGCAACATTAGGGCTTAAGGTAATACGAGATTACTTCAAGTTAATATACTAACCAAATGTACGCTTATAAGAGTGGAGAATGACATGAATCCCTTGGCAGTCAAATACACGAGCCCTAATAAATAGAATTGAATCATTAGCGAAAAGAAGGTGATTGATTCGGGGACCCCCACGAGAACATTGATTCTAACCGGCCCATCATCAAGTTTAGCAAATTGATAAGCAAAGAAAAAGACTCAGCGCAAAGAATAAATAGACAAAGAGACAGGGATGCCCTGCCGAAGGCCACGTTCTGGGGTCACGTGACCACGAGGAATCCAATTGACATTAAATGAAAAGGAAGACAAAAATACATAATTTAGAATTAAGGCCACCTAATTTCTAGGCAAACTCCTCTTCACCATAACCAATTCATGAAATGCACAAGAAAGATATCCTTCGCCTGTGAACTCTGTAATCTTTTCATGGTTTTAGAGTCGGTCATGCATTGATTCTTAGATCGAGTCAAAGACAAAGAGAGTGAGAGGTTTGTAGATTATGTTCTTCGATCCCCAAATTTAGAGGGATTTGAAAGAACGTTGTATTTCTTGAGACACATATTGGTGATTCTGTGCAACCAAGCGTCCATATATTGTGAAACTCCGGGATTATAGGTTTGGTCGAATACCGTGAACACTTTGTTCTTTACATTTCTACATATCGTGATTGTTTGACTCCGATATCGATATTATTTTGACAAAACACGCTTTTGCGCCTAACATTTACCCAGGGGGTCGACCCCCTTGAACCTTTGGGGTTGAACCCCCATTTTATTTTAGACCTCTCCACTTATTAGGAGTTTGAAAGTTACGGCTTACCAAATTAACGGCTACTAAATTACTAAATGGTTATTAATTATCTGTTAGTTTTAACCCTACGTGCGAAATTAACCTATTAAACGCAACACGTCACTTTTTAATAATTTCTAAATGATTAAGCATACACGTCCAATTTCCCAATGTTTGAATACCACAATAATAAAAAAAATCAATAAATAACGAACACCAAAACGACGATAGAGAAACTCCAATTGAGTAAAAACTCCGGGACCAACCTAGTTACCTCCACTATAGACAATGCGAATTTACAGTAAGATGCTGCCTAACCAACTCTACTAGACTTCCCGATCTAAATCATGTAACCTTCAAGATCAGCTAAACCCACCGCTTCCGATCTTTTGCAATTGTCTATTTCAAGTGGAATTCCAAGAACTCTTCGTTCCTGTGTTTTTCCTACGCTTGTCATTCAACCTCTCTCAACCTCTAGCAGCCTCTAAAGTTCAATTGAGAAAGTACATTCCTAAGGATGTTCAGGAAGTATGTGTTTTGGATTCTTCAATTTGATGTTTTCCCAAAGTGTGATTAAATGATCTCAAGAATAAAAAGAATAAATCACAAAGGAGGAATGTGTTCTTGAATCTCTAGAGATTGATATGAGGCAAAAGAATAATAATCAACTACCCACAATTCGTGCATAACCTTGGGTATTTATAGGAGAGGGTAATTAAGTTAAATGGGCCGGAAAAAATTCTTCAAAACAGCAATTAGGGCTTTCTGGATCGACGAGCGAAGAGCTAGCGACAGGCGAACGACGACAATTATATTTTTGTTGCTCGAGCAATGTCCAAACAATAGGCTAACGAAAATGTAGAGCCGTGTTTCTCCTTTTTTCATGCTCAAACCTTAGACCTCACAACCTAACTTGTACAAATTGCAACCAGGTCCTTGACTTTTACAAATTGCAACCTAGGTCCTTGACTTTTACATATGTGACAAATTAGTCTTTTTCTCCACAAAATCCCCAATACTAAAAACCTTACAAACTCTCCATTTGGCATTCTGTGACAAAAACTATACAATAAGTCAAGGAAAACTAAAAAAAAAAAAAAAATCTAAACTACCCAAGCTACCTAAGCATTGTTTCTTGCATTCCTTGTCAAACTTGTTTCCTGAAATCTAAACCTCAAATACCAAATATAAAAGCACGTGATACATGAAATGTATCGAAATTCATAATCATAAATAGGCATGCTTGTTTGAAACGTGACATTAATGTCAATCAAACCACCAAATGAAATGTTAATATCACAAAACATTAAAACTCAAACAGCTAGTGCATTATGATATGAAATGCAATGCCATGTCAATTCTCCCCCTTACTACAAACCTTTAATATGTTTATGCAGTATGCAAAATGTATCTATGTCTCTCACAAATGACCCCTACACATAAAATGCAATTCAAGCTTTCACCTTGTGTAAATACTTTTTCCTCCTTTTTATCACAAATAACGAAGGGATCGAGAATTAAATATTTTTAACATTAACATATAAGAACTCAAAAATACTGTTGTCACAAGTATGAGCAAAACATAGTAAACCTTCCCACATACTTAGTTCAAGTTACCATGGAGTAAATTGTACGAGAGACCCATGCGTGTAAAGTGTCACTAATCATTTATAAGCAGGACTCCAAACATTAATTTTGTGAGAAAGGACATGCTAAACATCACTATCAAAAAGTATATTCTTCTACTTATGAAAGTCAAACAATTTAAAACGCAATAGGACCTTTAAATAAAAGCTCATTTTATATTGATATTTTCTTTTCTCCCTCTCACTTTGAGCATATTTTATTTTCACATCTTTCAATATTTTAAACTCATAACTATTTTTTACATTTTAAGTGCATAATCTTTTCCATTAAGAGACTAAATGACCCATATAACTAGTTTTAGACCGGTTAATCCGAGTTAGTTAATCATAGACACCAGGTTATAAGAAATCTCGCAGGCTTAATTGTTCGAATCAAATAGGCTTTGAAAAAAAAACATAAGATATTGAGTTTTTTATTACTGGGAATAAACATGAGTTTAGGTCTAATAAATAAGGTCAATTCATGTTCAAAGTCACCTTACTAATATGTAACTGTCATCCCAATCTCACACACGTGATAGAGTCCCACTTAACAATATCATAATGTGTGCAGTGCAGATGGTAATGAAGACACATATACTAAGCACTCCATAATAACCTAAGTCAGCAATGGAAATTATGTTACGGCTCATCGATTAAATGCATCCATGATCACAACACACAAGTGGAAGATTGGTATATATATCATGTTGTAGTAAAATTTTTTATCATTTTCTTTTTCAATTTTCCATTTTTTTGTTGTTTTTATTTTAAAGTATGAATGGGTGCACACAAAATAAAATGTCAAACACAAAAAAAAAAAAAAAATATGCATGAGTTTTCTACCTATAAAATAAATAAACAAAATATGATGAATGCACAAATCAATATCACACAATAATAAAACACGAGCATGCACAAAAAAATACATAATCAGTTATGTGCGCAAATGTTCTTACATTTAAGAGCACCGCGATCTGTTTCACAATTTTTGAAATCGTTTTTCTTCACCCAAACTTGCCTAGTGACAAGAATATTCCTATTCATCTGTCTCATTAATTTCGTCAATTGACTCACTTGATTAGTAAGAAAGTCAATCTGACCAACAAACTCCTGATTCTTATTTCTATTTAAGTTATGATTTCTCTTTCTGTTCAGGAAATGATGACACCTAGGCATTTTGTGTCCTAACTCACTATAATGAAAACATGTAGGGATAAACCTAAGACCAAAGTTATGAGATCGTTGATATCTATTCATAAGTTGACGGGTCCTATGCTATATAGTGGGCCTTTGTCCTACACATCCCTTATTCTTAGGTTCCTGATTAGGCACATGTTTAAGCTGGTCAGTACTAGGGACAAATTTGGTCTTAGATGTACTAGCAATATTATGATCATTTTTATTATATCCTAGACCTTCCTTATTACCAGCAGACTTGCCCATTCCCAGAATGTTATTTAGTTTCATAGAACCATTAGAAAATGTAAGAAGTTGAGACTTGGAATACTCTAGATCGTTCAGAAGATTTTTAACCTGGATTTCCAAGGTTTCCTTTTCACCTGTCAGCTCATTAGCTATCCTAGAGGTCTTTTCAAGCTCACTAGTAAGATTCATAACCTGAGTATCTAAATATTCATTCATGGATTTCACTTCACTCGGGATCGAGGTAGATTCCTTAAAGTGCACTACTAACTTCTCATTTTCAATTCAAGTTCCTTATTTTTCGCACTCAATGCTTTGTTTTTAGTAAAAATCTTAAGACTCTCCTCATATATTTTATCATAAGCCTCTTGAATATCTTCTTCACTTATAGACTCTGCATCAGAATCCTCATCACTATCTAAGTCATCTTCACTTTCACTCCCCTGGTCAGATTTATACTTAATTCTCGTAGTAAAAGTAATATATTTTCCACTTTCCTCACGAGTGAATTTCTCACTCTGATTGTTCGAGTTAGACTCGTCATCAGTGAGAGTAGCATTCATAGCCGAATTTCTCCTACTGCTAGAGTACTCACTCCTAACAAAACCATAACCTCAACAGTTTAACATCTTACATATTGAAATCACCTTCTAGACTTACTGGAATTACATCGCTGTCTCTCTTTAGGTTTCTGTTTATTGCTAAACAGTTTTCGAAATTTTTTAGTAAGGTAAGCTAACTCCTCATAATTAAAAGAATCTGAATCCGATGACTCTTTATGACTATTCCTCACAGTTTTTAAAGTCAATAACTTATCGTTTGTGGGTTTAACTAATGTTAGCTCATAAGTTTAAGATCCAACCAGTTCTTCCATCTTAGTAGAGTCTATATCCTTACTTTTCTTAATAACAGTGATTTTATGTCTAAATCGCTCAGGTAAGGATTTAAGAATTTTTCTAACAGTTTTTTACTCAGATATTTTCTCACCTAAGTTGAAACTAGAATTAAATATGTCATTTAATCTCGCATAGAATTCATCAAATGTCTCATCCTCTTTTATCATAATCTCTTCGAACCTAATGGTCAACATCTACAACTTAGAGTTTTTAACAGTCTGAGTTCCCTCATGTGTGGTATATAGAATATCCCAAATTTCTTTAGAAACCTCACACATAGATACTCTCCAAAATTATTCAGGGGACACTGTCATAAATAGGGCATGTAAGACTTTGTTATTCCAGTTACACTCATCTAAGTTTGCTCTAGTCCAATTACTAATGGGAGTGGAGATAACTTCATTATTAACTATAGAACTAGGGGCTGTCTAACCATTAACCACACTTACCAAATTCGCTCTTCCATAAATTTTAGAAAATCTCTCATTCTAACATTCCAATAAGTATAATTATTGCCATCAAAATATAGCGGGACGGATAATGAATTACTTATCTAGAAATCTAAGGTCAGGATTCGAATTTAGGCTCTGATACCAATTGAAATTTAGTTGTTTACTAACTAAGTTTGACCTTACATGTGAAATTATACAATTAACAAGCAACAAGTCACTTGTAATTATTTCTAAATGGTTAAACAAACAATCTAATTATCCTAAATTGAAATGCCGCAATTTGTAATAAGAAAGCAATAGATAACACCAATATTGATGACAGAGAAACCTAACTGGGTAAAAATTTCGGGACCAAGTCAGTTACCTCCACTATAAACAATACGGATTTACAGTAAGATGCTGCCTAACCAACTTCACTAAACTTCCCGATCTAATTCCTATAACCTCCAAGATTTGCTGAACCCACCAGTTCTCGATCTTCTGCAATTGTCTCTTCCAAGTAGAATTTCAAGAACTCCACGTTCTTGTGCTTTTCCTACTCTTATAGTCTAACCTCTCTTATCCTTTAGCAGCTTCTGAAATTCAACTGAGAAAGTATATTCCTAAGGACTTTTAGCAAGTAGGTGTTTTGGATTTAAAAAATAAAAAAAAAAAAAAAAATAAAAAGTGCATGAGTATTCTACCTAGAAAATAATTGATCATATTTGATGCATGCATAAATCAATGCCACACAATGATAAAACAAGAGCATGCACCAAAAAATACATAATTAGTTTGGTATGCAAATGCTCTTACCTTTAAGAGAACCGTGATCTATTTCACAATTTTTCGGATCACTTTTCCTCACTTAAACTTGCCTAATGACAGAAATATTCGTATTCATCTGTGCCATTAACTTTGTCAATTGATTAGTAAGAAAGTCAATCTAACCAACAAACTCTTGATTTTTATATCTATTTAAGTTCTGATTTCTATTTTATTCAGAAAATGATGACACCTAGACCTTATGTGTCATAACTCACCACAGTGAAAATATGTAGAGATAAACCTAGGACCAATATTATGTGGACGCTGACGTCTATTCTTATGTCGACGGGTCCTACGCTATCTAGTAATCCTCTATATAACAAATCTCTTATCCTTAAGATCGAGATTAGGTACATGTTTGGGCTAGTCAGTGGGAGGGACAAACGTAGTCTTAGAAGTACTAGTACCGTTTTCCTTAAAATCTAGACCTCTCTTATTTCTAACCGGCTTGCCAATTCTTAAAAAGTTATCTAACTTTTCAAAATCACTAGAGAAGACAAACAATTGAGACTTAGAATATTCAATATCGATCAGAAAGTTCTTAACCTGAATTTCTAAGGTCTCTTTCTCAGTGGTCAACTCGCTGACTCTCCTAGAGGATTTTTCAAGCTCACTGGTGAGGTTTTTAACCCAAGTCTCTAAAGTTTCATTCATGGATTATACTTTACTCAGGATCCAGGAAAATTCCTTAATGTGTGCTACTAATTTCTCATTTTTCAAATCAAGTTC